>CM067477.1:33349270-33384542 GCA_034552555.1 Semaprochilodus insignis
AAAATAATTTAAATATTGACTAATTTGGTTTTATTTAGGAGTTCATTATTTATGAGAGATGAAAGACGAAGGGTCATCCTACTGAAGAAGCTGTTAAAAGTGAAATTATAAAGACAGGCTAGAAGCGCTAATTTTTAGCATAAATACGTGCTGCTGCCCGACGCTACATTCTGTAATTAAATCAGGCTCCAGATCGTTCATCATACGCCACGTCTCTTTTAGTTCAGTAATATGGTCCTGTGACTCTGCTGACTTTCTAAATGAGGACATCAGATCTGAAACCTATGCAGATTGATTTACTGATTACTAGAAAATGTATATGGAGAAAACACATGAATGAATAGTCGAATCGTCGGCCAGGACGGGCGAATCCGATTCGATTGACAAAATTCTGACTCGGGTACAGCCCTAGAAATCAGTTAGCTTATAATCGGACATTGACCTTACGGTAATTCAAAGCAAAACCATTGTTAGCCAGCCAAGTTAGTGATGTTAACTAGCTAGCTAAACAGACTACAATTTCAGGCTGAGGCAGATAGGGGCGGCTAAAATCAGAAGCTGTAAAAAAAGGTGTAAGGCTGGCTTTACAGGGTAAAACTCCCCAGCAACTTTGGATGAAACCCCAAGTTGCACTTGGGTTGCATAATACAAAGTGTCCTGCAACTCATTTGAAGCCAGAACAAATGCAAGCATCTCAAATTAAAACAACTGTAGTGAAACAACTGCACTTCACATGATAATGCCAAACGACATACTTTGAAGTGACTGATTTTATTGGATCAATGGACATGAAAATAAAACAGTAGATGGCTTGTTTGGTCGTTGTAAAGTAGACCCACCTCTGAACTGACTCAAGGTTTCTTTTCATTGTGTCAGTTTCTTGAGGCATGACAACAACTAATGTTCCTGTAACCAGTTGTGTTAGCTTAGCCAGCTAACGCTAACAGTTTTTAAATAGCTGCTTGTGCCAGCAATTACTTTTCTTTGTTAGCCTGCTTATATCATGATTTACAGAGCTAGGTTCATTTAATTATGTTAAGTATATTGTTATCCAATGGTATATTCTTCTCCTTCTTCTTCTTCTTCTTCTTCTCCTTCTTCTTCTTCTTCTTCTTCTTCTTCTTCTTCTTCTTCTTCCTGGTGCACATTTTTGTCTGCACCATTCCAATTCCAAAGTGTTTGGTCTAATCCAGAATAATGTTTTCCACATAGTGCCGTATGTTTCTGTAATTTTGAAGGTTGTTGCAGGTAACTCACAACATGCAACCTGAAAAATCATTTATATTTCATTCATATTTATGTTGTTCATACGCCATCTTTACCGGACCAATTAGACCTTTAAATTAATGACTTTATAAAGCCCCATTGAGTAATGCATGTGGGAGTATGTCAGCAGTTTAATATTTCTCTGTCTCTTCGTGTGACACACACACACACACAGTCACATGATTGAGTGTTTCCAGCTCAGGTGGCAATTTGGTGTCGACAGAAACGGAACGCAACTGAACTATGATGTCACACAGAGCGCATAATCCTTTAGAGCCTGTGTTTGTGAGTGTTTGTGGCACCATGATGTCTTTATGTAAGAATGTGTCCCCATACACAGTCTGAGCAAAGAACCTCAGTTAGCAAAGCGTAAATAAACACACACACACAGCGCCGTGACGACTCCTGTCACACTCGCAGGTAAACACTTCACTTCCTGAGAAACACTTCTGGACCTTTCACAACTCTAACAGTCACAGCAGAGCACACATACACACACGTGCGCGCACACACTCCCTGACTCATTTTATTTGGAAAGTTCCATATAGATCGTCTACAGATGCTCGAGTTAATTCTCAATAGTGTTATGGTATAGGATTTGGGTTGAAGTTGTTTGAAGATCTAATGGAAAATCAAATTTACTCAATTTTCCATTTACCCCATTGTTAACACACTGTGAATACATCCGCAAAATTCTCTTGACCAGCTCAAACTGCATCCATGTTTTCTTTAAGTTAGTCTCAATAAAGGGTTTATCTATGTGCATAGTAGAACACAGTATAACTATTTAAATGAACAAAGCTTCGTAGCTGAAAGCTGGGGGCAGCCACTTTTAACAACAGGTCAAATTGTGTTTCCACTGCAGAATCCAACTACCTATAGTGCGCATGCACATCAAACAAGAAAAGGACCATCCGATTTGTTACCAGTGCGACACTCAACAGCCAGGTTCTGTCATTGCATGAGGTGGGGGTATTAGTGAGTAACGTGTCGTTTATGCTAAATTGCCTTCTAGATGACGTCTTTTTTAGAAATATCCATGCTTATTTCAACATGGCAGCACTAAGCCTCATTTTGCGATTGTCACAACAGCATGACTGCGTAATCGGAGAATGTAGGTAGTAGACTGGCTTATCTGCAGTTCAGATATGTCTCATATTCAGGATGTATGTAAAGTGAAGGCCCTATATGAATAACAGAAACGATTTCTTCTTTCAAAACTTCAGTCTAGATCACTAATTCAAACCATTAACAAACTCTGTTCATCTTCTGTAACATTATGATGTGGGACTTGGGCTGAAGTGAAAAGTGCACAATGTACACCATTTTCCATGTACCCCAGAAGCAGGTCATCAGCCAGGGCATGTCTGGTGCCCAAATTCTGCTTTCAGTTAAACATATATAATGTTGGCCACTTTCATATGAGGTATCCCAACAATGATGAACTAAAGGTTAAACTGTGTTTAAAGCTAAGCTGTGATTTTTTAAACCTAGGTATTATTTTAAGCTGTCTGTATCCCATAATTTGATTAACAAACTTGCGAATAAAACTTTTACTTGGAGTCAATTTGGGTTTGCAGGCCGATGAGTCCTGTATTTCATATATTTTACAAATGTACTTATGATAATGCCTTATAATTATCATTCATAGGTTTTTTGTTTTTTAGTCATTCTGAAACTGAAACCTCCAGCACATTCCCAAAAAGTTGTGATGGGGTCAATTTAACACTAGGAACACTGTGGAATGTTCAAAAACACCCTTCACAGGTGATGCAATTATGCTTATATAAAAGGAACATCCAAGAAAGGCTTAGTTCTTTTAGCGCCTTCAGACCACAAGTTTATATGCTGTTAAAAAGATAGATCAGTTAACATCAACAATTAGGAAAATAGGTTTGTATTATTATTATTATTATTAACATCCTCCATGTAGCAGAACAAAAAACCTGTTGCAGTAACATATGCCGGGAGCAGACAGTTTAGAAGGAGAAGACTCTGGAGAAAGAGGAAGGGAGAGACAGAGAGAAGAGAAGGGGAATCTTCGTGTGGTAGCTGGTTATTTTACAAAAACATCATTCCTGACAGGACCACCTAGATCATCTGTTTATTGGTGAAAGGAGCGTTTGGATGGACAGGGACTGACCATCATAAACACACACACACACAGAGAGAGAGAGAGAAGAAGAAATTGTAGAAGTACTACTTGGAAAGCAATACAAAGAGAGAGAGAGAGAGAGAGAGAGAGAGAGAGAAATAGATGTAGAGGAAGTTGGGGTCATTAGGAGGGTGTTTTAGTGGGGTCACAGTAGGGGTCATGTTTAGGGTCGGGTTAAGCCGGCTTTGTGCCGACTCCCTGCAAGGCGTCAATGTTATGAGTATGAGTGCTGTAAGTGTGCTTGTGTGTGTCCAGTCTCTAAAGCAGCATTTTATCTGCTCGCTGTGGATGACCTCTGTGTCCTAAGAAGTTCATTTAGGGAACTGGAACAATGCAGCGTTGCATAGACCGACCCCCCCAGTAAACTACCTTTAATCTGATTTGTTTGTCTGCATGCATTTCCCTATATTAAAATAATATTAAAATGTATAAAAGGTATATATGTGTATATGTGGCATCTGTGATATAAATGCAAAAATGAAAATCTGTGTGTGTGTGTGTGTGTGTTTTAGTGGGTGAGAGATGCCCCAGTGGAAGTGTGCAGGGGTCAGAGGCCAAGTTAAAGGATCTGAGGGATGCGAGGAGGTGGAGGGTCACAGACACACCTGGGAAAATGAAAAAACCCAAATCAGACAAAACAAAAGTCTTACACACATGCAGCAACACAAGCAACAAAAAAGTGTTCAAACTGTGATCAGCTTGAGACACTCTCACATAAAAACACATGAAGGTGTTATAACTGAGAAAACTGGAAATATGATTGGGAAAGTTCAGGACACTGAGCATGCATCCATTTATGGAGGAAGTCATGCCTTTCAGGAACAGAGTCAATCATCTTGCTGGTTGCGCAACTAGGGTCATCGATATTGTGGCACTAGCAGGCAAAGTCATGCCTTGTTGTGGAGATCTGTGCAATCGCAGTAGCCAGAATAAACTGAGCCAAACAATAGAAACCATTTATGAGGTTTGGGTCAGATTATATCAGTGGTTTCAAATATGCTTTTGAAGGGAAACATGAATTGAACCTTCAGTTTTGGTCTTTTGGTATTTGTCAATTCAGGAAGCATTTTGGTCTTTCTCTGTTCAGGAGTCTGGTCTTGTATGGTTGTAGATAACTGCCCCAGGGTATTGCTAAGACGGCTGCAGAGTGAAAATACTCAAATGAAAAATGTGGATTCATAAGCACAAAATGTGATCATAAATTGTTTAATGATACATGTGATCATATAGTTTTGAGACACTTCAGATTTTTTTAATTCAGTACTTCTAAATCATCTTTATATAACTCAATGTTGTAGTTGAGGTTCTGAAACCTGATTGGCTGAGCTATATATGAGGTTGCTGTAAAATACCTCAAATGTAGTAGGCACTGAACAGCGCAGCACATCACTTTAATATAATAATATATAGTAATATTATAATAATAGCCAGCAAGGTAAGCCCACTGGCAAGCCATATTAGACAGTTTAGGCTGATCAGATTTGAATAATGGGTATAGTTTACACATTTAGTTGTACCATGTGTTAATTAAAGTGTTTGGAAACATATATACATGACATATACATTAAAATAATTAACAACGCCTGAAATCTGTGATTCATGCATGAGTGTTGAATATCTTCTAATATGTTCTCAGTCATCTTCAGCTAAATGACAGGCATGCTCAATGGGATTTATCCCGGTGAAGAATTTGGCAGCATGTTTGGGATCATTATCTTGCTGTATGATGACAAAGAGAGCCAGATCCTGCATTTATTGCAAAGGCCTGTGTATACGTATAAAACGTGCAGAAATTTTAACATGGTAAAGCTAACATGTATACTCAGCACACTGAGAATGTGCACTTTAACCACATGTGAATTGTTTGAGTACAAATTTAAAACTGTGAAGTACAGAAGCAAATAAAAAATGTGTGCTGTGCCAGACGCCTGACCCATGGGCACCCAAAACTCGCATGTCACATCAGGAGTAGTACATTGCCTCGCTGCAGAACAGGAGATGTGCCAGACCAAATCCCCTGGCACACCAGCGGTAGAGAGGCCAGGCGATCGATGATAGTGACGAGAGGTGAGAAGTTCCGCAACGAGGCCTGCTCTTGATGCTTCATCCCAATGGCCGAGGTGTAGGGCAGCAGTGCTGATTGGTAGACACTGATGCCTGGAGTTTGGCCAGGTACACATGCCTTCATCAAACACATTCTAGGCTCCAAGGGTATAGGTGCGAGTTTGACATTAGTGGGGGGGGCACATATGCTACCCACCCCGTTACCTAAAATATTAGCTAGCCATAAGCTGATTTCACTGTAGCTAAGGCAGTACAATACGGTATGTATACAGATGTGGAGCAACATTTGTGGAATAGTTCTGCTTCTGCTCCTGTAAAGTCAAGAGATTACACGTACTACAAGCAACAAGCAGACAACACTGGTCTTAAACATTTGATGTTTCTACATGATGTCCTTACAACAATCTTCAGACAACACCATAAACAGTTAGTGTAATAGTAATGTACGGTATCAGTGCTGGACCTCACTAGTATAACAGTTACACACTAATACTGGGCTTGGTAGGTGATCAGGTATGTTCACTTTCAGCTCTTCTGTATGTGCAAAATCCTTTATAAAAGGCACAAACATTAATATATTCATCACTAATACAGCCAAAACCTCACCTCATTGTTTTTATCCAGCACCTTTACCGCCGCCTGCCACTCCTCATATAACGTATACATAATGGAAAACTGGGCTTAGTTAATGATCAATTAGGATGTTCTTGTGTGTAAAATCTGTGGTATATTCACTAACACTACTCTATTTAAAAACCTCAGTACTTGTTGTACCTGTTGTGTCCTGTGATGGTTTTATTTATTTATTTTTGGTCACGTGAAGCAAAATTGGTATGAGTTTGAGCTTTACAAGACAGAGACAAGACTAACATGAACGCTAGACAGTGAGGCCTAAACAACACACTCTGGAGCTTCACATACTGCACTACTAGTAGTTTGGGACACGGCCAGAGCCTAACATTACTGGGCGATTCAGGGTGCTTTCTGACAACTCAAGTACAGTTTACGTTAACGTTAGCTACTCAAACCCTCCCAGTATGTTACCATAACAAGATGTTTTACCTCAGTGTCACCCCAGGTTCCTACTCCTATGTAAAAGGCGCTGTATTATGAGGTTCATTGTAACCATAGCCACTGCTGTTTCATAGAGCATAATCATACTATCAAATCTGAAGCATATACATGGCTAGTAGTAAAGGATACATAATACTGAGAGGTGCACACATTAGTTCCTTGCTCTTGGATTGATGGCAGAGCAGTAAAGTCACGCACTGTACATGTAGAAGACCGGAATCCGAAAGCAGCACTTTGCTCAAAGCCATATCACAGCGAAGCTAAAAATATGATTAACCATACAGCCCTGCCATCCGTCCACATCCAAACATACATTCATCAAGAAAAAGTCTCTCTGTGTCTCACTCATGCACAGCCCTAAGCGCAGTGTCCCACGGCTTCAGTTAGTGAGACAGAGGAAATCTGCTGTATGTCACTGGTTAGCTTAAAAACCGCACATACACACACACACACACCCTCATATTCTTTCCTAACTGTGTATACCCTCTGCGCTCTGAGAGTATTTTATTTTCTCTTAATGACAGAAGGCTCCTGTGCTCCTGCAGCGCGGCCTCTCTGTGTAAAGATAATTACCATGTTAATTTTAATGGCCATTTCCATTTCAGAGAGCAGAAAGCAAACAGTGGCTGAAGTGGCTCTTTACGGAGCGCAGCTCAATGCCGCCACTTCTCAAACAGTTATAACGTATGCGCGCATGCAGGAAATAAACGAGGTTTTCTTTGCTAAGTGTCTCCGTCTATTTTTGCATGTCAGGGCTCGTGATTGAGTGCGGTGAGAAGGAAAACACTTTAATTTAGAAAGTGAAGGTATTAGGAGCACACACATGGACCTCCTGCCCTTTTCATACCGTACCCGTAAGCTTAATGACAGTCCACATCCTCAACAGATCACAGCTCTAACAATGATTGGGGCAGGGTTCATCCATCATTTCTCCTCAAAGACTGACTGGCCAATCAGAGGATAGTTCATAAGTGGTTGGTTAGCGGTTCCATGAAAAGTATCAATTATAGGCAACCTAGTTATTCCCTGTATTATTCAAACCCTCCTCAAAAAGACTGTAAATCTGCAGTTCTCCCTCTTTCGGGACCATGCTCTGATATCTAACACACTGTATACATTCATCACGCATTTTATTAGTGCCACCTATTTATATGCAATGTGCATAGTATCAGCTCCACTTACCATATAGGTCCTCTTTGTAATCCTACATTTAGATTAGATTCAACTTTATTGTCATTGTGCAGACTGCTGGTACAGAGCCAGTGAAATGCAGTTAGCATCTAACCAGAACTGCAAAATACAGTATTATTTACATATAGAGTGCAGGAGAGTAACCAGGGCAAGTGATGCAAATATTACAATCTGTACAATTACGGATAGTGGAGTGATAGAAAAACACAGATGTTAGTATAAATATAATATACATATATACAAAAAGTAAAGTGAAGAGAATACAATGTAGGCTGTACTGTATGTACTGTGAGAGCACAAAAATGATGCATATGCAGAGTAAAGATACCTGACAGTGAGTATATATGCAGTATGTACAGCAACTGTGCAGATAAGAATAGTGCAGTAATAGAATTATTAATAAATTGTGCAATTAATTTACACACTGTAGTATCTGTTTCTCTGCATACATTGTTAACCCTGCTCTTCAATGGTCAGGACCCCCACAGGACCACCACAGAGCAGGTATTATGTGGGTGGTGGATCATTCTCAGCACTGCAGTGACACTGACATGGCGTGTTAGTGTGTGTTGTCCTGGTTTGGGTAGATCAGATATTTATGTCTATCCACAGTCGCATTCATTACAAGATCTTGTATTGAGTCAAACCCTAAAGGGTGCTCCGGGTTCCTCCCACAGTCCAAAGACATGCAGTCAGATGCCAATTGCCCCCTAGGGAACACTGTGAGCATGTGTGTGTGTGAATGACTATGTCTGCATGTCTCCCCTGCGATGGATTATCGGCCTGTTCAGGGTGTTTCCTGCATTTCACCCACTGAATGCTGGGATAGTACTCCCGAACCCCCCGGCGACCCATAAGGATACAGCGGTTTAGAAGATGAGAGAGTAAGTGAGTGAGTATTGAGTAAAACCACTGCATTTCTCAAATACCAATGACCAAAGACTTTCAGTGGGTCAGGATACTGTGGTAGCCATTCATGAGTTTTGAATGTTGCACAGCACTTATACAATAGCAAAAACCACACAGCCATCCTTGTCCATGCATGTTTATTGGATTTGTCTAGGATTTCAGATTACGCTGTGGGTAAAAAAAAAAACGTAAATTATTTATTTACAGCAGGAAATCATCACTTTGAAGAATGAACTTGAGAACAAGCATGATAAACCAGTAGCCATGCTATTGTACCTGTATAATAATATTTGCTAATCACAACAACAAATCACCAGCATAATAATAAGTGACCTTTAAATCAATAAAGCCCCAGGGAACAGCCGGGAAGTGCAACATTGAAAATGTTTGTCTGATACTAAACTTGAGTGTTATGTTAAACATCGAGCAAGACTAGAATTAAAAATACAAGATATAAATGTGATAAAACATAGTGATCATAGCTATCTGAGAACTGTGTGGGTGTGGCTAATAAGCAGCTTAATTGACAACTCCAACACTCCTAGCCTGCTAGCTAGCGTGAATCACCATTAGGTTATTGCTAAAGTACTACTGGACTAGCAAAGAAGAGCTTTATAACACCACTCATCCATATTTGCCAAAAAAGGTCCTAGAAACTTCAAATATGACGTATATCTACAATGTTTTGGGTCTTATTCATACAGTTTGCCTCTGTGTGACCTGAGCAACACATAGAACATCTTGATTTTCATTTTGGTACTCATGTCAGGTCAGCGCTTTCACTCAGGCGGAGTGGCAGAGCGTCCCAGGCATGGCACCGAAGTGGCTGTGAGTCACGAATCTCAGAAAATGAACCAGAAAAACTAATATAAACCATATCAGATGAAATACATTCCTTGCTGCACACAGATTTTCCAAGGGTAAACAAATGTACTGTCCTCTTTTACAAATCTGACTTTTATTGAGCAGAGTGACCGAAAAAAAGTTTATTAATTTGGAAAGAGAGTGTCGGTGTAATTTACAGCACCACTCTGCAGCTCAAATGAATGGTCAGTGTATGCAAGCTGTAGTCATGCTGCTGCTAGGGCTCACATCACGCAAAAGTAGTATGTGTGAATCAGTGCTTAGATGACATGAGAATGACTTAAAGGAGCAATATGTAAAATTATGTAATCTGTCGAATTCATAGTCCACACAAGCCCTTCTCCTCCCTCTTCACTCCGTGTCCCTTACTCCCCTAGAGTCGTTGTAAGTTTTGCTTTATCTGTTAATATGGGAACTAAAGGCAGACGTGATGCTACAGTCACTCACTACTTTTCAGGTACATAGTGGTATGACAAGACAGACAGGCTGGGGCTAGCCGGTTACCATGTTCATTTCAGTAGACATCTCGTCAACAAAAAAATATATAGATGTTTTTGATATACATATTGCTCCTTTAAGGCTGATGTTCTCTGTAATTGTCTGTAAGTCTGTATGGTATAGTCATGAGTCCTCACTATGATGCAGGTTGTATGTGTGTGTATGTGTGTGTGCGTGTCGGTGTGTGTGTGTGTGTGTGTGTGGTTATGGTTTAATACAGCCTTGGCCTGCCCTCCACATTTTCACTCTTACATAACTACATTTACTGGAAGAGGACCTGAGCCAAAAGCCAAAACTAGCTGGTGCCGTCTTTAACATTCACACATCAAGACTCATTGCACTCTGCAAGAACCTCTCACACACACGTTCTGTCTTTGCTGCAAGAACCTCAACATTTCAGGCACACATACATATATGAGCTCAAACTCCAATGCAGATTAGAGCAGTATGTAGCTGCACTGCACTGGTTTATTTATATATTACTCGCGTGCCGTCCAGCTCACAGCGGGGAGCATATCCTGCTATCAAAAGCTCCTTTTTCACATTCTGTTTTCCTTTTTTCTGCCTCCATCATCCCCCACTCTCATCCCTCCATCACCCTGCAACGGTCGTTAGACCAAAATATCCCTGCAAATGTCCAAAAACCATTTATTTTAAATGCGACCCACAGACTCTGCTGTCCGGACGTAGCTGGAAATCTGTGCTTTTTTCTGCCTGAGTGTGTGAGAGGCGTCTGAACAGGAGGCCGAGTGTGTGCCGCTTCGTCTGCAGCTCTTGGCCCACTGAGCTGCTTGAATCCAAGATATAAAAAAGCAGTTAAGGATTTAAACTGCTTTACACGAAATAAACTTCCTCAGGTGTTCATGGCCAGCCACTGAGTGATCCCTCACAGACAATAGTAAGAAAATAAATGTGTGTGTGTGAGTGTGAGTGTGTGTGTGTGTGTGTGAGTGTGTGTGTGTGTGAGTGTGAGTGTGTGTGTGTGTGTGTGTTTCAGAAAGTTTTATGCAGTGGTTTAAATTGTTCTGAGACTAACGGACATATGCTAGTGCATATATTATCAAAGAGCGGGGAGCTATTTTAGCTAGCCAGACAGTTTTCATGTGCAAACATTACCCGGACAACAAATGAAAACCAAAACCTTTCCAGACCACAGTACAGAGTCACTTTAAAGGCCAGGAAAAAAAGATATAGGAGAAGGGTCTTTCCAGGGCCTACATCTCTTCACAAGGCTGTGCCATTTATAACTCTTAATAGGTGTAGGAGGTGTAAGTGGCTCTTATACATTGGTCCTGGTGAAGAAGTGTAGGAAAGTAGATCTAGTGAACAGGTGTAGGTTGGTCCTAGAGACGAAATACAGAAGGGTGGCCCTTGTAAAGCAGTGTAGGTTGATGTTGGTGAAGAGATGTAGGACGTTGGCTTATGTGAAGAGGTGTTGGAGGGTACTCCTTGTAAAGCAGTGTAGGTTGATCTTGGTGAAGAGGTGTTGGAGGGTACTCCTTGTAAAGCAGTGTAGGTTGATCTTGGTGAAGAGGTGTTGGAGGGTACTCCTTGTAAAGCAGTGTAGGTTGGTCCTAGTGAAGAGGTGTTGGAGGGTACTCCTTGTAAAGCAGTGTAGGTTGGTCCCAGTGAAGAGGTGTTGGAGGGTACTCCTTGTAAAGCAGTGTAGGTTGGTCCTAGTGAAGAGGTGTTGGAGGGTACTCCTTGTAAAGCAGTGTAGGTTGGTCCTAGTGAAGAAGTGTAGGACAGTGACCCTAAAGCTGTGTAGGTTGATCTTGGTGAAGGGATGCAGGAGGCTGGCCCTTGTGAAGAGGTGTTGGAGGGTGCTCTTTGTAAAGCAGTGTAGGTTGGTCCTAGTGAAGAAGTGTAGGACAGTGGTCCTTGTAAAGCAGCATAGGTTGATCCTGGTGAAGAGTTGTAGGAGGCTGGCTCTTGTGGAAAAATACAATAGGTTGGTCATAGTGGAAATGCATAGGAGGTTGGCCCTAACAAACTAATGCAAGGGTTGAGGCTGGGCATGGCGGACAGAAGGCCTGTGAATTACAAACATATGACAGGATTTCTAACTTCTTTTTATTTTGTATAAACTCAAATCAATAAAAAATATATATCAAACATCAAATGTGGGACTGCAGATTGAATTAATTTCATATACATATATATACACACATCTCTTTGGTTGCATCTAGAGACACAAACACCAGTGATAATGCTTTTTGTTTTCCTCTTCTTTTCTTCATTGCCACCACTTGGAAGTGTATGAGAACTCGGTTTTCCCTCGGCAACCCTCGCTAACCAATGATGAATGAAGCTCTGTGTGAGAATACCAGGCCGGTCTGTGTGTGTGTGTGTGTGTGTGTGTGTGTATGTGTTTTAGTATGGTTGTAAATCCCACACTGATGCTCTCTGATGCATCTGCACTGTGATTGAAGGAGACCGGAGGGGAGAGTGCAGCGTGCATGTTAAGAGAGATTTACGTGTGTGGTGGCGATGTGGTGCACGCTGATCGGTAAATTAGCGTAGTAGGTTAGAGGAGACTCGCTGATGCCATGTTGTTGGTTTTGGTTGGCAAAACTGGCAGAGCTAGATTTACTACAGCTCACACACGCTCGCACACAGACACACACTCTCACTGTGCCATCCTGATTGGCGCTTGGGGAATTCCATCCCGGTCCAACACAAACACTTATTAGCTAGATATCTCAAAGTAAACATATAAAATATGTTCCATTAAATATTAACATGATCTACAACGCTCGTTAAGCCTTTAATGAGCACGAGCACATGGGGCAGGCAGGAAATTAATTAGAATAAACCTCCATTTCCGAGTTTGCTATAACAGAACGGGCTCAAAAAGGGTCAACTGACAGGCCAGCAGCAGCTGGATCGGCTGATAGTGGAGATGGCGTATACAGTGGAGCCTATTTACCAAAGATTTATATAAAAAAGCCCAGATCGCTTTTAATTATATACAGAATGCTCTGCATCTGGTTCATAAAACTGAAAACCTGGAGACATTTGGGCGTAAATGATGAATCTGTGCATGAAATCAAGTGCCAACATACTAGCACCTCATTCACTTATCATTAGCATGAAGCTTCCAAATGTTTTGGTAGGAGCCAATAAGAAGATTCAGTGACTTGTGAGAGACACACTACACTTTTTTCTGCCTCCATCACCCCCTACTCTCATCCCTCCATCACCCTGCAACGGTCGTTAGACCAAAATATCCCTGCAAATGTCCAAAAACCATTTATTTTAAATGCGACCCACAGACTCTGCTACACACTACCCACACACTACACACGTCTCCCTACTGACCAAACTTTAAAGTCTTAAAACAACTTTTTCAAGTTGTATGGTCATTATGCTCAAATTGGTCAGTATGCTCATTTTTACCAGACGTCAGTTTGACCTTCTATGGTCAGGACCCCCACAAGACCACCACAGAGCAGTAATTATTTGTGGATTATTGATGGATTATTCGGTTGGTGGACTGTTCTTAGCCCAGCAGTGACACTGAGGAACACACACTAACACACCACCACCACGTCAGTGTTACTGTAGTGCTGAGAATGATTCACCTCCAAATAATACCTGCTTTGAGGTGGTCCTGTGGGGGTCCTGACTACTGAAGAGGGTACAAGGGGACTAACAAATTATGTGTAGGAATAGATGGAGTCCGTAATTATATAACTATAAGGTGCACCGATATGGTAAATGGAGCTGGTAAAACAGACAGTGACTGTAGATACAAGAAGGTGTACTTTGATGGGTGAAACTGATTTTCCAGAAGAAGATGGCCAGGCAGGTCAAGAACGTTTTATCCCCCTCTTTAGCACACCATGGTGGTCCTGGCAACCTGCAGAGGGGCTTTTGACCCTTCCAGTATGTGTGGAGCTCTGCTGCTGTGTGCTAAATAAGCCATACACCCTCCTTTAGAGTCACCATGAGACACAAATGGACATTAGGCAAAGCTATGGAAATATATATGATACACATATTAATACGTGCCTATTTACATACAGTATTATGTGCAAAAGTAACCCTGCTTTTATTTCATTTTTAATCGTGGTCATTAAGTACAAGCTAAGCAATTTACAGACAAAATGTCTGAGGAGATTAGATGGTTTCCAGAACATTGGTTCCAGAAGATTGTATAAAGCTTCCAGAACAGGAGTTCAAGAGTGATTAAAAGAACTAGAGAAAATGGGTCTTCTCACAACTGCAACATCTGGTAGACCTCCAAAATTGTCACTATGAGTTTAATAGGATTTAAAGATTTCGTCTTTGAGAAAATCAAGCTTCACATTTGCTTTAGATATGAACAACTCCAGAGGCGTTTATATTCATCCCTATAAGAAGACGGCTCAATGCTACGGGTCTGAAAGGATGTGTAGCTCTTTTATTGAAGAAGGTAGCAGCGAGAACTGCCCCTAGCATAAGATGAAACGGCTGGGAAGCAGGCATGTCACATACAGCTATACATCTCCAGTACATGATAGTCTGAGCAAAGTCCCTGGGGTGCACAGAGACAAGCCACCCCCCTCACAATCTCTGTGCACCAGGGGTTTCAGAATGACCCAGGAATCACATATCCTGCAGATGTGCATGTTGCTGGTCCTACCTTAAGGCTGCGTCCTCTTCCTACAGGGGGTGACGTCTATAGGAGTGGTACTCTGTCAGCCAGATATTCACTTTCTCTGCCGCCCAGAGTGCCATAGTGCCAGCGAGAGTGCTGCATGTGTTCGCTGGAGCCGCAAATGCTCAAAGCGTCGCTGGAGGAAAGCAGTCAACGTCCTTGCGGTCAGCCATCATCCATGTGCTCTTGCCAGCCATCCAGACATCCTTGCTGCTGCTTCCTATGCCACCCCCTGCTGACGAGCCTTGTCATGCAGTACTCGCTGCATGTCTTTGCCACGTGGCTTCTTTCTCATAGTCCTCGGCCGGACTCAGTCCTCTCCACAATTTAATATTGCCAAGCCCTTCCAGACTGCTAGGAGCTAATCCCACTACTGACACCAAATATAGCATTAGTGTAAAAGATGATGTGGGACACACTGGCACTAATACTGCCCCAACTAGACAGCACAGAATGACACAACCAACCCTGCTGCACACATAATATCCACACAACTATCTTTCTTACTGTGAGTCCAGTGCTTCCCATGAGCCCTCAAGCAGCCATGGTTGGTAGTGCTGTACATACCTGCTAATTTTCATACAAGTTACTATGGACATGCACCACCATGCACCGGAAAATGACTTCTAAGTACTACATACATATTCATTTAGCAATAAATACTAGTTCTTTACTGTACCATAACATAATTTGCTAACAATAATTTGAAGAATCGGTGGAATTCCCTCTTAATGTTAACATATCACCATTGCAGACATTCTTTATTTTTGCTGTATAGAGAAATATATGAAATCATACATACATATTGTATGTAACTGACTGATGAATTTTGTCGACTACTTAAAATACAGCAACTTTTAAATGTATCGAGAGAGTGAGAGAGTGAGAGTATTCACAAAAGCATCTTTGTAGACCTCTAATGAGTGGTTCTCTGGTCTTCTTCTGATGGTGTGCGGCGCTCAAACACCTTCAAAACACATCAGCCGTGTGTGGCGTGTGGCAGCACTATTTTTATATCTCCTTTTAAGCATGATTTATAATGTTTGTTCACTCTGTAAGCCTCTGTGGTTGCACTGATGGGTTTAGATGCATCAGTGTGTGTGCAAGAGAGGGAGAGAGAGAGAGAGAGATTCTGGTTTAGAGACGGAGGCCAGTAGGGCTGGATGGAAAGTTGAGAACGGGCAAGTTGGCCAGCAAGGACACACACAAACACACTGCGCACACGCTTACACATACTCTCTCTCTCTCTCCCTCTCTCCCTCTCTCTCTCTCTCTCTCTCTCTCTCTCTCTCTCTATCTCCACTCCTGTGGGCAGCCTCCTCACAGCTTTTCCAGCTTATTTGTCCAAGTGCTGAGGAAATATTAAATATCACACACTCACTAGAGACGCACCCCTAATTATCAACAGATGGCAACCAGGAGGGCAACGTGTGAGTATGTGTGCGTGTGGCTTATGAGAGATGGGAGGATAACTCTAGAGAGACAGAGTAAGGTGAGGAGAGATGGAAAGAGAGATGAGTTTGGGGGAGTCAAGGAGAGAGACATAGAGAGAGAGAGAGAGAGAGAGAGAGAAAGAAAGAAAGAGAGAGAGAAAGAGAGAGAGAGAGAGAGCAGAAGAGAGAATGTGCGGGTGAGGTGCTTTAAGACCCAGTGGCCAGTGGGCTGGAGGCTATAGCGTTCTGCTTAGTGTCAGCCTGCCTTGCTAACTGGCCAATTTGTTCCACTTTAGCTGCTCTGAAATTTAAATACGCACATTAGGAACCCTAACGGACGCCTACGCCAAAACCTCCATCACTCTGCCGGCTGTCCGCTCGGGACGGGCCTCTGCAGCGGCTCACATCAGCAAAATCTGTCATGGTGAAGCGAAAAACGTTACGCTAAAATGACCTTCAGGAGGAGTTAAAGCTGAAACCCATTTCTCTCTCCTTCTGGGTGGAGTGTAGCGCATTTCGTGACAAATGTAGACTCTGTAAATCTGTACTGCTTATTCCGTTTAATCCACTCAAGCATAGGCATGTGATCCAGTCATATTCAGCAACTACTATGAATGATTCATTAACTGTTATGAATTATTCAGTAACTCCTATGAATGTGTTAGCATGTACTTAGCAGTTATTTAACATGATCCGTACTAGGAATTATATCATTATTTATTAATTGTTCAGTAACTACAATGAATTATACTCTGATGAAGTGTTCATTAAAGCTTATTCATTATTTCGTGTCTACTATGAATTACTGAATAATCCAGTAACGATTCAGTTACTATGAATATTTTAGTTTCTACTATGAATTATTCAATATTGCTATGGACTCACTCAGTATCTACTATGCTTTCTGTTTATATCTACTCATATATATGAATTCATATTAACAATTTATTATCTGCTATTAATGTTTAAGCAATTCATTTTTATTATTCAGTAGCCACTATGAATTATTCAGTAACTACTGTACATTATTCAGTGTCTGCAATGAATTATCCGGTTAACTCTTAGAACTTGTTTAGGTTTTTGGGTCAATCACAATTACAAAACATTTACATATGACTTTCAAGAGATTTACAGGGGACCCTGGGCTGTTCATATATATCAATATATGACATGCAGATATTCAAATAATTATCTTTATGATTTTTTTATTTATTAGCAAACGTTTAGTTAGGGCCTGCGCAATGAAGTAAATCTTTACTTAAATAGGTCTTCAAAGCAAGTTCACCTCAAATTCCATTTTTACATAGAGTGTCTGTGAGCTGAAATGCAAGAACTTTGATGGTGGTTCATTCTATTGCTTTATTATTGAGTAAAAAATAATCATTAAAAATATCATAAAGCAGCCATGTTTTTTTCTGTCCTTTGGGATTCACTTAGAATGACAAAAGTGGACACATAATGCATATTTTAAATTGGCATAAATGCAAGATAGGCATTTTTCACTGATTCCTCACTACAGCTACATGAAATCACTCTGGACTGGCTGGTCATACCATGTGAAGGCTTAAGCAAAGAGCTAATGCAGAAATAGCAGTGGGTTTTTGCTGGTTTTGGTGTTGAATTGCTGGTAGAGGCTTGGTCATGACCAGATTATCTGGGTATTGAGGGTCTGTTGAGTGTTTTAATATATAAGACATACGTACCATGTCTCTATCTTAAACCATTCGGAAGACTGGAAGGCAGCTATTGACATTGTCCACAAAATGAAGAATTGGGGTTCTAGGATGGAACTTATTGCAAATGATTGATTAGTTCCTGTGAATTGATTGTTATTATTTACTATGTTTGTTTAGTATTTACTACAAATTATTTAGTATCTACAAATCCATATGAACTACTGTTGACAACTCATTATTCTGAATCCAGACACAGACAGAGAGTTTAAAGAGTTTAGAACCGTATTTTATTTTCCTCCTCTTTTTGACTCCATTGGTTTCACTGACGGACTACAGTGCTGCCCTTAACGTTACTGTTTAGACATAAATCTTACTCGGCCAATAAAACAAATTCTGATTCTGATTAAGACCCATTCAGTCCATTTGGTCATCTTACAAAATTAAAAACTCATAGTGAAGTTTGTATACATGCATACAAGTCCTTTTTCAAAACAGACAAATTAATACCAAATCAAGTTTTAGAAAGAGACAGTAAGGGTAGGAAGAAAAGAGCAGATACATACGAAAAGACAGAGGTTCTTAAGGTCAGATGGGTACATGTGTGCACACATGCACTCACACATACACGTCCCCTTGTGTGCACTCACTCATATTTCCCACTTAAAAGAAACCAGACACTAGACAAAACAAAAGCTTCATCACTACCAACTTCAAAATGGCCTCTCTTCGTCTAAAACCCATAAAGGAATTTCAAATTTGGCATCTTAGCCAGAAAAAGTAACAGATTAAACAAAATATCATTGATATCTTTTATTACACAGACATACATTTCAATGTATCTGCACTATGTTTTTGCTTATTAACTAGATCTTAAAATCCAGTTATATTAGATATTATATTATTTTATATTAATTATATTACTTTCAGCTGTTACTAAATGTAGCCCCTATAAAGGTATGATGGCTCATGAGCTGAGGAAGCAGAGTGAAGAGTTGGGAAACATCAAATTAAAGTGTTTTGATTTAAAGTCAAGTTTTGCCCATAAAAAAGAAAAAGCATTATTAATAGGATGTAATGCTCTGCAGCAGCCATATGTGTGTATAAGGTCACCATGTGCAGTGTTGTTATATATGTATGAATTTATTTATAGGTATTTTAAAATGAAGTAGTTGTCAGCATATCATCGCTGTCCAAAGAAAAACGAGTATCTCCAAAATGGCAACTTTACAGGAGAGGCCAAAAACCTAATTTAGTTTGGATGGAAGTCAATGGAACCAGACGTCTTTCCAAGCAGCTTTGGGACATTTCTGTTGGTCCATTCTTCAGTGTAAACAGCAGCTCATGTGATCAAATGAGGCAGAAAAGTAAAAATCAACAAAAATGGAGATACATGTTTTTCTTTGGACAGCAACGATATGGGGATCTTCTTCAAGCTGTGGCATCCCATGTACATGAAGCTGCTTGAGAGAATGTCAAAAGTGTTGGCTATGTGTTTGCATATGAGTTATTATGTGAGTTGTTTGTTTTTGGTTTGGGAATAGAGTTGACTTTAAGCATTGAGTAAAATAAAACATTGTCAGGACATTGTTGCCAGAATGGTTCTTAGGAAATAACATAAAGGGAACTATATTACAACACTGTGGAAATATTCAGCGCCTTTTGGGTTGTAATTGGATTGTTTTCACTGTAGAACGTAAAACGTTCAGTATGAGACAGAAATGTCAACAAGGGAAAAGCTCATTGCTGCTCATTTTGTAGTATTTTAGCACAAAGCTAATAGAAATTCACATGAACAACTTTAACCATTCTAGTTTAAAGATGAACTTTCAAAGCTTGTAAAATACCTATGTTTTATTTGATGACATATATTTGACCTTGTAGCAGTTTTACAATGACTCTTTCAGTAAATGGCTCTGGCATAGAGCTGTCCCTATTTTCCGTTCCACCTGATTGGTTGACGCTGTCGCTAATTATTTTACACATTAGGCCTTCTGTTCAGGGAGTGTTAGCTCGGCTGTGTCTACCAACATGTAACAGGACACTGATCGGACATATTTTTGTTGGTGGCTTTAAGATATTGACAGGTTTTTAAAATATTTGTAAAAATCTTTTAAAACTAAAAATACATTTTTATCTTCCAAGGGATATATAAGCCTTCTCAGAAGACCTAGAACAATGGGATGGGTCTCTGTATGTGGCACATTAGTTTCATAATATATCATATTAAATCCTAATCTGGATGTTGGATGGATGTTTAGTATAGCCTAAAGACACATGGTAGCCTGCTACCCAAGCTTGAAGTGTTTTGCAATGTGTGCAAAATAATATTCAATCAGATATGCTCCTATCTGTCTCCTACTTCATACATAAATCAAAAGTATGGCATGTTTTTTTGAGTTACGTTTAGGCTATTGCTATTAGAATGTTCATAGACCTCTGAAGTCAGCATCATGCCCGTTGTAGGAACTCCTGGAATATGCAGGTTTGTCTCTACGGAAAAAAAAATGAATTGGTGTTTTTGAATATTACAGCTGTAGCTACCCTGCAGTAAACAAAACCAGATGTCTTGCTCTACATGCGTCGTAGCCCATATTGCTACTCGATCCTCTGAATTATGAGGTGATTTAGCAATTACAAAACAAATAATGCCACATACATGCTACCGTTTCTGTGCACTGACATGGCATAGAACAAAAGCAAGTATACTGTGAAGCTTGGCTCAACTATGAAACTAAAAAAACAAGATTTTTTCATATTTCACAGAAATCATTAGGCCTCTCTGAAAGTCTAGAAGGTCCCGAGGGTTCCCCACTGATATGGAACATGGTACAACAACAAAAAAACCCTCTATGAATAGGTAGACTATGTGCAAACCTTTGTTGCCACATATCTAGACAAAAAAAGACCACTTAGAGCAGAAAAGTTTATTTTCCCACTCCTTCGTGGCTTGGTCAAGGTAGAAACGTCAAATTGAGCCATAACACTGCTCTCACTGCCATGCACTCAGAAGAGCAGCTGACGACCAGCAGGACAAAGAACCGGACTGCCCAAACTCAACGCAGTGCAAACTGGAGTGAGTAATGGTGGGAAAATCTGCCAGCTCACATTTTATAGCTTCAGTTTGGAGTTTCATCACAGCTTTGCTGGCTGGCTATTGACAGAGAGAAAGAAGTGAACCCAAACGCAGAAGTGTGTGTGTGTGCCTGTGTGTGTGAGAGAGTAAGAGTGTGAGCGGTTGCTTTGATAGCTGGAGAGCATCAGTGCGAGTGCTGCTGTTAGAGCAGTGGCCCCGCTGGGCTGTTGAAACCCCACACAGCAGAGCATGCTGGGTGGCCCGCACGCTAGTGACATCGCCAGGGTCACGACCCCACCCAACACTTTACGCCCAATCTCATCTCAACAACGCACTCTCTCTCTCTTTCCCTCTCACCGTCCAGCGGCTGGTTTACAGAGTAAAGGGGAGCGGTCGGGTCTCCTCTGCGCTGATTGAGTTCCATGTTTCTTTGTTCAGTGGATTCTGGACGGTTTGTAAAAGAGGAACATTAAATAATCGTCTGTGAAGAGAACACAGTCCTGCACACGACCCCTCTAATCCCAAAGAGAGCTGCAACTCTACCTGCCCCTGTGGTCTCATACTGCTCGAGATGCATACAATACCAGTCAAAAGTTTGGACAGGCCGATTTGTAGAACAGGTTGTGTTTTTATTGTTTAGTGCTTTTTATGATGATCATAAATACATTATAACTACAGCATAGTTCATATAGACTGCAGTCAGAAACACTGTCCTATGAAATGATCTATGAAACAGAGCTATTTAGACCCTGCCCTCTCTCATCACTCATATCTCATTAACTGATTTATTGAAATGCATTTCATGGGAATTCCTCCCAATAAAAATTCCTGCAATAAACTGTTAACTTGTGATTAGGAGTTCTGTGATTAGGAGTTCTGTGATTAGGAGTTCTGTGATTAGGCTGTGTTTCCATTACACATTAACTGTTATTCTTTTTAGCATTTGTACTGCAAAAATCTTCATATATACATTTGTATATGTTGTATGCAAATCTGAAATTAAATAAATAATTCATCTTCTACACACTTTATGTGCACAGCTACTGTTTGTTTGTTGAATTTAACATTTTGTGGAAAAAACAGATTTTTTTTTTCTGTACAAAAGTTCTGTCACCTTAGTTGTGTATATATATATATATACACACATATTCCCATTATGTTAAGTAGAAATTATGCATTAATTTGCTAAAACAAGATGCCATATTTTGGTTTTTCTGTTGAAACCTGAGGTCAACTACCCAACCTATGGTATACTACCTGAATTATACCGATATAAAAAATATAAATTCAAATAATCCACTCACTATCTTTGTATAATGTTCCATCCAAACATTTTTAATGGGACACTTATTATTGTAATAAGTGTCACTATACTAGCGATTTACTTCAGCAGTCTCTATAACTCCTTATAAAATCTGTAACTGTGGAAATAAATCATTTAATTGTCAGTGATTGTATAAAGTGGAAACAAACATTTTTGTTTTAAATGGCAGATTTGCGAGTGTTAATCAATCCCTAACATTAGCTATCATAGCTAAGACGGAAAGTTGGATACATGGAAACTTTCACCAGCAGTGGTCATTGGCATATTCAGTCAACATCAATGTCCTTACGTTAACCCTGCTGGTACATTTAATGTTCAGTTCATGGCTAAGGACTTGCAAGACCTACTATCCAACCTGAGATCTACTTCCAAACTTGAGGTCTACTACCCAGCTTGAGGTCCACTAACCAACAAAATAACAGGCTCAGATCTTTGAAAAAATAACCTCCCTCACTCTCTCCAGTAAGGTTATAGTCTCCATCTGCATTTGGGATAGCTTCAGGAGGTGGTGTAGATGGTGTACATGTACAGTTGTACATTCACCATAAAACAAATAATGAAGCATCGTTGAAACCTGAAGTATCCTGAGCATCGCTGCAAGTGAGGACATTTAACATAGCGACTCTAACAACTGATGAGAGGAAGACGGATGCTGTTCTCTCTCAGGTCCTCAAAACTTAGGAATCAGCAATTCCACAAAAATATACCGATAATAAAATACCAATAATAAATCAGTGTATTACAGGTATGTAAAATATTAGTTAGCTTTTCAGTTGATCGATGCAAACACTTGACAACAAAGCACACCGCTGTAAAACCATATCTGTGATATCTAGCTCTGTTTGAAGCAAGTTTGGGTTTGGCCTTTAAATTGATCAGTACTAGTCAGGCCTGACAGGGTCTCTAAATCTCAGGTATGGGTCAAGTTCAGGTCAGGTTCAATTTCATGCCTGTCCACACCTCGATAAAAAAGGAAGTATCACCTATTTTGCCAACATAGCAACTAATTAATAATTAGACAATGCTTAAAATGTAAAGAATCTATTAATTAATCTGTTTAATAAATCAGTTAATAAATAGGTTTAATGCTTTTAAACACCATCACCGTGTGTGTGTGTGTGTGTGTGTGTGTGTGTGTGTGTGTGTGTGTGTGTGTGTTTGCATACCATAAACTTAACATATGAAGAAAACCAGCTCTGTCCAACAGAGGTTAAGCTCTACTCTTCCTGTGTAGGACCGGGAGGCAGGACTCCAACCTGTCAATCAAGGCTCATGGCACATGGACGGAGTTGCCACAGTAACCGTGACCACAGCTAGGTCCACTGCACCACATACACACACACACACACTGACAGACAGGAGCAAATATGGATGAGGAAGATCTCTCAAACTGCAAACTTTCCCTGAAACTACACCAAGACATAAACTCTCCTAGAGTTCAGATTTTTCATAAGTCAGCATGAAAAGAGGGGTGTGTGTGTTTATGACAGTGTGAAAGCGAGAGAGACAGAGAGAGACAGAGTGTAATGCTAGTAAGAGATGAGTCTGATTAAAACAAATTCTTTAGGAGTGCCTCAGGGTTCAAAACTAAAGCCACTTTTGTTTTTCCAGTGTAACCACTTGATTTTATCCCAATGCAGCTTTTTAGAAATGCTGACCCCGCCCCCTACGAAGCAGAACAAAGATGATAGTTGCAGGAAGAATAACTCTAAGAGTTCTCAGAACTCTTTCTCCATGTAGTAGAAAGCGATTGCATGTTTGTAATATGTAAGAATATTGTCGTAACATAATACGTCATTGTCAGAAGGACAATGTAAATTGTATTGTGTCAAGGTAGATGAAGCCAAGCATTGCTCCTTTAGGAGGACTTTAGGAGCTGAACAGAAAAACCTGAAACATTAAATAGAATGACATCAGAATTCAAAGAGGCAGAAAAATCAGCCCATCACGTACAAGCGGTGGGATGTCACTAACTGAGAATAAAAGCCATAACCTAGCCAGGTTTTGGTTAGTTATAGGATATGTGAAACAAAGGCAGCTGCCTGCTAGGGCTCTTAATGCCTGTCAATATTTAGAAATTTTATTCTAAATAATCTCAGCATTTCTGTTTGTCCATTACATTTACATTTATGGCATTTAGCTGAAGCTCTTATCCAGAGCGACTTACAGGGTTAATCCTATTACAGGTAGGCCAATGTAGTGTTAGGAGTCTTGCCCAAGGACTCTTATTGGTGTAGCACAGCATAGTCACCCAGACCAGGGTTCGAACCCCAGTCTCCCACATGTGGTGGTGGCTCCCCGGCGGGTAGTGGTGTTATCCACGGTTTATTTAACAGATTTGTGATCAACCACAGCAGCAACAAGAGCAAGGCGGACATAACAGAAGGGCAAGATAGAGTCAGAGTCAAGAAACAAGCGGACGTCAAAACCAGGCACACAATCAGAACAGCAAAGGTACCAAAAGGGCAAAGACAAAGGAGTAAATCAGAGAATCAGAATAAAGTCAAAACCAGAGTAGCAAACAAGAGTAATCACAGAGAGACCCGCTCGGTACGCACAATACTTCACCAAGAGCCATGTGAGAGAGGAGTATATATACAAACAGACTAAATTAACAACAGGTGTGATCAATGCTGGGGAGACTCAGATCTAGAAAACGGAACGGGATTGGGAGATGGCGGACATGTGACAGTGACGTCATCGGGTGGTGGGTTATGGGAAATGGAGTCCGGGAGATCGGGGGTGAGAAGAGAGCCAGCAGGCGTGACAATAGTATTAGAAATCCTATACGAAAGCTAGTAGGAAGCAGGATTATAGTAGAGGGGTGTTTTGATTTTAATGGCCTGAAATAGGCTTAGCTCTAATAGTCATGTGTTCGCCACTGCTATATATGGCTATCTTAATCAAAACTCTTAACCACAAGAAGTTTTATTATAACAAAAGCATGTTCAACCCTGTACAAATGATTCTTTTGAACATAACTCACAGTTTAAGAAAGAAAAAGTCACTTTAGGAGTACCACAGGGTTCCGATCTAGAACCATTTTTTTCCCAATTTCGACCATTTAATTGAAGTCAGCTTTATTTACTTCCCATTATTTTGCCAAGTATGATACACATACAAGGAATTTGCCTTGTTGAGTGCACACATACATGGCACGTAACATGCTGCCTTCTGTAACAGCAGATATTATCCCAACACAGTTTCCTCAGAAAGCACCCCCCTAATGAGAAAGTCGAAGGTGACAGTGTAAGGAAAAACAACATAAGGAGGAAACAAAAACTCAAAAGAGGAATCATACTCTGGTTGAGGTTTCATTCATCAGAGGTAAGCCTCAGCTTGGGATTTATGGGCTATAAACTATATACACAAACTAACAAACTAGGGGCTGCAGTGGTTTACTGAATATAGAGAAAATGAAACTCATATTTTAAATTTTTTCACATATGAGCACTAGACGAAAGTAGCATTATCACAGAGATGTGTTTATTTTCAGTGTTTTGATATTAATGGTCTGAACTGAAGCCTATTTCTGTGTTGTAAGTGTTATCTCGATGAAAACTCTTAACCACAACAACTTTTATAATAATAAAGTCCAACTCTATACAAATGCTCCTACTGAGAACAACCCACAGTTTAAAAAACACTTTAGGAGTGCCTCAGGGTTCCGATCTAGGGCCAATATTTTCCCCCATTTTGATTACTTTAATTAAAGTCAGTTTAATTTATATGCTGTCTACTTTAACAACATGTCTCATCTCAAAACAGCCAACCCAAAAAGTAGCCCACTAATAAGAAAGACAAAGGTGACAGCGAAAACTGCCTAACAACATAAGGAGGAAACATGAGGCTTCAGTCACCACAGACATGCCTCCGTTTGGGCTTTATGGACTATACACTATATTACACAAACTACAAAGTTGTATTTTGGTTAAATACGTGTAAAATAGCACTCCTTCTGTGGTTTATTGAATTTACAGATATACATATGAGTGCTAGGAGAAAGGAGCGTTATGGTAGAGGTAGGCCTAGCTCTACTAGTTACAGCTCCTCACTGCTGTATAGTGATGTCTTAGTGAAAACTCGTAACCACAGCAACTTTCATTGTGACACAAGAGTTACAGTCATACCCAGCCCTCCACAAATACTCCTTCAGGACAAAATCCACAAAATGCAAAAAAAGCATCATCGCTAATGAGCAGTCTATTGCATTCACTCATAGTGAGAGTGCGTGCATGTTTGTATGTGGCGTGTGCGAGTGTGTGTGCAGCCAGTACAACTCTTAAAGAGTCATTTGAAAGTGTGCCTGCAGCAATGCCCTCACTGAATGAGCTCTTTATTAGTTGAAATAGATTTTAAATAAATTACACACACCACTTTGGCTGAATAAACAGAACTCATTGCAGCCAGAAAGAGAGAGAGAGAGAGAGAGAGAGAGAGAGAGAGAGAGAGAAAGAGAGAGAGAGAGGTAGAGAGAGAGAGAGATACAACTGCTTCTCTCTGCCCTAATGCTGTAAAATGACAGCAAAGTACATCATTAATCAATCACAACAGAGAAATGATTATGATAAACATCAACAGAGAATGAAAGAGAGCCAGAGAGAGAGAGAGAGAGAGAGAGAGAGAGATAAATAAAAGAGAAAAGAAGAGTGGAGCAGAGCAGAAGAGAAGGTGATATGACGCCTGATTAGGCTCGGCAGCTTCTCCTCCCGAGGCTCTCCACTCTTTTTATTTTTAAACATGTGGTCAACATTCCACCAGTTATATTTCCCGGAACCTTTATTAGAGCTGGACGCACACTGGGTAAAGAAATTACGTGTGTGTATTACTGAGTGTGTGTGTGTGTGTGTGTGTGTGTGCGTGTATGACTCTGAGTGTGTGTGTGAGTGTGTGTGTGGGTATGTGTATGACTCTGAGTGTGTGCGTGAGTGTGTGTGTGTGTGTGTGTGTATGACTCTGAGTGTGTGTGTGTGTGTGTGTGTGTGTGTACGATAATATGCACCATATGATGTTTCAGTTGAAATGACCCGTTTAAATAGCCTTGCAGTAGCAGGGCAAAGACTCAAGTGACCTCAAAAATGAAACGGCAACTTTACTAATACATGTCACATTTCATGCCTATTATTATTATTATTATTATTATTATTATTATTATATAACTATGTATATTATAGATAGTGTAGTGCATAATTAGTGGAAAACTGCGCCGCTGGGTAACTACTAGATGAGTGTAATAGACTAGCCAAAATCTCTCGTCCAAAAAGGGTCTGTAAACCTTTATGACGGTACGTACATATACTATAATTATTATTATAGTATACAATTATTTACGCTGTATAAATAATTGATATTGGATATATAACACTGAAAAAATAAGGAAACTGAACAACTGAGAGATGGATCATAGTTTGTCAGAGCAGACATGGCACACGAGTATATTCTATTATTTTTTTCGCTACTTTTTTTAGTAGTGGAATGTGTCATACCAAAGACCTCATTGACCTTTAACCTTTAGCCGTCATAGGATGCCACCTTTACCTCAAGGTATGTATGTATATACTGTACATGGAGATATACATGTATAGCGCTGTCAGATCAAAACTTTGTAACAGAGTAGGTGCAGGAATACCTAATGCAATACTCAGTGTATGTATATATAACAGTATAGTGTATATATAGTGTTTATCAAGTCAAGTCAAATTTTATGTAGTGCTTATATAATCTGGTCCACGCCCCCAGTGAGCAAGCCAGTATGTAGTGTATAACAGTATATATAGTGTTTATTGTCAAAAAACAAGCATCTCCAAAAGTAGTAAGTTTACAGGAGATGGCAAAACCGTTCTTAACTTTCAGTGTAAGTTAATGTAAAGACAAGTAATGTTGGAACATTTCTATTGGTCCATTCAACATGAAATGATTAAACAATATAAAGGACAACTACTGTATTCAAATGATTTTTTAGATACTTGTCATAATAATTGTTACTCAGTAATGACTCGTACAGTGTAGACGGAAACGCTATAAACCAGGCCAAATAAAAAAATTAAAAACTATATTTTCTTCACAGTTTACAGTATTTGGGGTGTTTTTTGGCAGTTGAAAAAACAGAAATGTTATTAAACAATAAACTTCAATTTTCTGACTAGTGGAATTTGTTGTCACAAACATACTATGAGTAGCTGTTTTATTAGATGGAGTTTTATTTATGTGTTGATACATATGGGGCATTATGCAGATATCTCAATTATCATGAAATCACCTGCAGCTCCATTTATCATCGAAAATGTGTCCGAAACTGTTTGAAACTTGTAAGAGTGAGTTTCATTGTAGATGATGACGTTAATAAAATCAGCTACCCAAAACTCTTTACATCATACATACATCATATACAGTTGTCTAAATAAACTGGTCAAACGACATGATTTTACCTGATTTTAAGACACATCCACAGTATTTCAGTCGTTATATATGAAAAAGTAAAGTGTTGATGACTTTTTTATTATTATATTTGAACGTGATTCCATGTCAGTCTTTTGTGTGGAAGGCATTGATGACATTATCACCTCCAAACTGCTTGTTTATAGAGGCTCAGTTGGGGTGCAGCACATGCAGATCATATGCAGCCCAACTTGCTGGGTTACTTCATTATGATAAGCAGCAGGATTGGCTGAGAGCAATAGAACCAGAGATGCTTTTAGCAAGGAGAACACGCACACTTGTGTTGGAGCGTCTGCTCTATCTCTGGTGGTGTGTGTGTTTGAGTGCCTTGTCACGGGGGGGCCCTGCGAGACACTACATGTGTTGTTTCTAGGTCTTGGTTCCATTGCAGTGTTACACACACACGCACACATAGACAGGGGCCGGTTTGGCAAGTGTGCTGAATTGCTGTGCTTCTGTTTATTTGTGGAATATATTCTGACACCTACTCGCGCCATTACAACCGCTTGCATGGCCCCAAAGAGGCGGCTGAGGAGGCGCCTCATACCGGGGGTGGATGATACGCACTGCAAAATTAGATATTATAAAACCGTCATATTATCTTTACACAGTGAAAAGATGGACAGAAACACTGCACTATGCAATGTGATGTGACAGCTTTGGTAGTCTACCAGCTTTTCCAGGTGGTTGTTATTACATTATAAACTGTGTTATTATCAACTGTGAATAAAAATAAAGATTTATTGTTAATATACTGTCATCTAAAATGCATTATTAAAGCGTAACAGGCAGACACAGTACATTATAATGCCAGGCTTAATTTAGTATAATTGCTCTCGAATAGTTAAATTACATGCATAAGACCTCATAAAGCTAAAATACGTGACTTCATAAAATTCCATAATGTAGCAGACAAAAAATGAGTCACCTTGGGTGTTTAAGGTGGTAGTAATTTCAGGCTCCTGCAGATGGCATTGCACACGGATGCTTAGGCCGTAAATCCCTACAGGGTGTGAGTGACGGGATCCATAGATTGGGAAGAGGTGGTACGGTGCAGGGAATGTCTCGTTCCATGTGTGGAAAATGGCTCCAAAGCAGATGTTAATGATTGGCTAAAAGGAGTGACTGCATTTGGGCGTGCCAAAGACCATAGTGTAAAGGAAGTAGCTGAATCTGCAGGTGTACTTCTAGCCAGCCAGTCTAGCATTACAGTTCCCGGTTACTTATTAAATACAAACACACTATATCAAATTCACGCTACCTGTATAAAGTTATAAAGTTACTATGTACATGTATGTACACATAGTATAACAGTAGAGTAAAACCTGAGCCACCACAAATTAGCTCGTTTTCTCATTTCATATGAAATCTTTTCCCTTCTCTGGGAAGTAATTATACCTAACAAACATTTAATTGGGTCTATTGTGTGAATATAACACAACTGTGTTATAGTGTGTTATGGAGTGCATTCATGTTTACATTGTTCTTATGAAGAGATATTACAACAGATTATAAAAACTGACATTATAAAGTTTTATATGTCCCTACAATTACTTTTAAACAATCATAACAGTGTTGGCATTATAAGGCATTATGTATGTCATATAACACCTGATAAATGCATGTATAATGCATTATGATTGCAGGATTCCTAGGAAATGTTACCAATTATATGCTGAAAATGAATAACTGCTTTGAGTGGAAATTGAATAAAAGAAAAACTGAATAAATGATGTACAATTTCACCTTCAATCTTATAGCAAGCGTTTCAAAGAATCCCAAACAGTAAACCTCTTTTTATTCTCTTTCTCTCTTTCAGTCTCTTTTTTTTTTTTCTCCTTCCCTCGCTTGCTCCCTTCATTCCACCATCTGGCCGATCTGCTGCGGTTGACCCTGTTGTCAAGGATACATATTGGAATTAGGAAAAGTGGACCTGTTTCAAACAATTATATGAAATTACCCTAATATCTAAAAACAAAAAAAGAGAGAAGACATGTATTCACATGAAAAGCTGTCTGTCAGCTTAGATTTCCACTGCCGCGCGTGTGCGTGCCAGGTGTTTTCGTAGTAAACGGTGTCTTCATGCGCCCCTCTTTTAATATAATCATGTTTAACAAGCACCTGCCAACCGCTGAGCTAAGAGAGGTCGTGACCTCTGATCTCGCCTATTGGCAGACTGCGGCCTTTGAGGTCATCACAGAGATTGCTGGCAGCAGTTACGGCTTCGTGTCTAAAGAACATACGCTTCTGCTAATGATCAAGACATATTTATCCACCGCACATAGTGAAATGTTTTTACCCGCAAAACTCTTTAACACAAAGCAGAATAAGAAAGTACTCGAGCTTGAGCTTTCAGCTTGAAACTAGAGGTGAGTAGTACCTGAATGTACGTATGTAAGTACAGGTTTGATATGTGCTACATCGCCAAAGGAATGTAGACATATTACATTCACGTGTGCCTCTAGGGACTCTCTGCACTCGGTTTCGGAATATCGCTGTGGGGACTTGCTTGCATTCATCCATAACAGCATTAATGTAGGCAAGTACTGAGGCTGGGTGAAAAGGCTTGGTTCAAGTCAAGTCAAGAGGCTTTTATTGTCATTCCATCCATGTACAAGTACACAGTGGAGTGAAATGACATTCCTCCCGGAACAAGGTGCAACATGGAACAACAGAGTACAAAGTGCAAACGTGCAGACATACGTGTGTAAACAAAAATTAAAACTAAGAACAATACAATAAATACAATAAAGTAAACAGACATTACACACAGTAAACAGACAGGACAGTGCAGCACCGACACAGCACTCATTTCTGGACATGAGGTAGCAGAATAAGGTGCAGAGAGGTTTAACAGGCTGTGATCTGTGAGTTTACGCAGTTCGTATTCCAGTCCATTCTAAATGTGTTGTATGGCACTGAGGTCAAGGCCTCTGTTTAGGCCAGTCACCTTGCTTTGTGTACTGGGTCATTATCATCCTGAAACACAACAGGCTCTTCCCAAAACTGTTCCAAAAAGTTGGAACCACCGAAGATTAATCCTCTTCCACCAGACTTTTCTACCAGGAGTAGGCTACAGCATCACTCATGAATTTGACGAATGTGGGTTTACGAAGTTGGTCTACTTTTTCACAGGCCCACCTGAAAAAAAATTCTGCCTATGCCACTGGTTCAGAAAATGCATTTCCATTGTTCCATAGTCCAGTGATGGTGTGCTTTACAACCAAAATTTGACATTGCTCATCATGATCTCATGAACGTGTGTGGCTTCATGAATGGTTTTGTGCTGACATAGATTTCAGACTAAAACAAGTTCCTGTAATTTTTTGGGTGGATGAATGAAAATGCTCATTGATGATTTACTTTTTTTCAGGACTGGGGAAACACTGATGTTAAAGACTTAAAGGAAGGCTAAATAACAAATAGGACCCCTGTGGCAAGCAAACATTAGCACACTTTTTAAGAAGCAACAAGTTCCACAGCACAAAGTTGATGACAAGATAGATAAAAGTCAATGGGATTCAGATCTTGGTCATTTCCTCCTTTGGAGCCATTCCTTGGCAGATTTACTCATATGTTTGGGATCATTATCATGTTGTAAGGTGCACTTCTTTAGCTCCAACTTTTTGGCAGATAGCCTCAAGCAAGTCTTGTACGAAAGAGAATTCATAATTGGTTCTATTATTGCAAGTTGGCCAGGCCCCTAAACCATACAGCTCACACCACAGTGCTTTATAGTTGGTATACGGCTCTTCTGATCAAATGATTTCTTTGGTTTTTGCCAAACATGACTTCTGGTACAGTGGCCAAACAACTCTATCTTTGACCTGCCCATCCAAAGCACCTTCTATTAGATGTCTTGAAACAGAAATTCATTAGGAAAGTTTAGCCTTGTCCTAAATGTTCTATTTAGATAGCACAGGTTTCAAATAGTAGATGGATGCACTTTGGCATTAGCAGTGGTGAGAGCCATGGGGTTTTTAGAGACTTCTTTTATCATCTTATGGGTTTTTGGTACAGTTTCATGTGGACAAGCTGGCTGTAGTTTTATATCTTAAAGGCCCACGTTCCTCGAATAAATGCTGTAATAATAGAAAAACAAGAAAAAAAGAAAAACAAAGAAATTACATTACATTACATTACACTATCATATTGTTATATTAGTATTACATTATATTGCATCTATCAACAGCGTCAAAATGAAGATACCTGTCCAAATATGTTATGAAACTACACTTTACATGGAGTGTACTTACTTCTTCACATGCCTATATGTACGGTCACATTTCATTGCTCTTGCTGCAGCTGGTTAGCACAATTGGTTTGCTGATCAAATCATACTAAGTTAAATATTAATGTCCCATATACACGTACACATACATGCCGATATACAGTGAGGGCTGTGTTTGCTGAAACACATCACCAGAGGGAGTAGAACTCATAACTGCCTGTTTGTTAAAATAACTATAAGGCACCAGGGACTTATTGCTTTGACACATACAGTATGTGAATATACAATAGGAATTAGTGTCTCGTGCAAGGTCAGTTACACTCATTAATATTCCCATGGAGAAATATTAATCCTGCTCAGAACGTCATTCTCCACAAAGATGAAAACTAACAGGAGAGCCACATCAGAGAAACAGACTGTGCGTGCGCCTGCGTGTTAGAGGTTCGGTAACGCTGAGTCTGAGCCTAGGAGTCATGACCTCTGTCAGATGAATAGACAGACAGGCAGCTGTGCGGTGCTGAGAGGCTAATTCACTGTAATTAACCCTATTCAACACTTCCTGTTCTGAAGAACTTAAGGAGTCACACGTGCACGCTCAAACACACAACACACACATCCACAAGCCCATGCTTACGCTTATTCTACCCATTCCTTTATTTAACAAGGCAACAAAGACACTTTATTATCAGTGCTTCAATCAGCTGGAAGCTAAATTCCATCAACTGTTGCAACTGACACAGGTGCTTGATAAGATGCTCTTTAGATATTAGTTCCTTCTACTTTAACCTTTCCATAAACATGGCCCCATGGCTGGTGCCTATATTATTGTTTCTTGACCAGAGGGTCGTGAAGCATTCTCTGGTGGTCCGTAGTGGGCTGGTAAAGGCATTCAGTCCTAAAAATAAGTTAATTGTTTTTTTTTTATTATTTTCAAACTGGAAACAACATTAATATAAGCCCAACGGTGCACAAAGCAGCCTCAGCTTTTTTTTTTTTTAACTTGGCCAAAGTACACTTCCCAAGGTTTATTCATCCACTCACTAGTGGCTGGTATGTGGCATAATGAAGCTAAAGCTAGCATATGCTATTGATATTGTATGTTACATGATACTCATCACATACTGTGGCGCCTAAACAAGGCTGTTTTCAAAAGTATTAAAAATAAGAAGTTTTGTTTTCCTTTAAATCACCTCATTCTACATCATCATGTGAAATGTCTTCAACTTTTTTACTGGTTGGTTTATGATGCTTGGTTTACAAAGTTTGCAACAGTTGCAGCAGAGTTTCAAATGAGTGGAATGATGCTTTACATTATTTAATGTGACCATGTGCAAAATTCACTACCGCAGCGTTTATGTCTTATATGCTTAATTTGACCCTACTTTTGCTGTTTTCTAAAGTACAGCAATGATAGGCTTACTCTTAGTTAATACACTCCTCATCAAAAAATAGCTGCACACGGAAGGAATCAACCGACAGGAATGAAACGTGGTGGGTAGGCTTTACATAGTGAGACACGCGAATGATTCAAGTTTCACACTTGGCCGTGCATGTGGCGTAAGCAAGGATGGGTGTTATCGCTGTACCTGACTGACTATATAAGGTCGTCCTATTGTGCTTTCTTTCCATTCTGACTTATGCTACTGTCTTGGTAGCATTCTTTGGAAGCATAGTATACCTCAGAGAGCAGTTGAGAGGGGTCGCATCGTAGGGAAGCGGGATGGTCTTATCGATGTGCACCATACCGAAAGCCCTACAGAAACCATGAACTGATGGATTGTGCACAGAAATGCACAGAACGAACCTACAGCCACAATTGTGAACATTCAGTGAGCAGTAATGCCTCCATAAGTCATCCTGTTAGTGTCAGCGCCATTGGCAGACGGCTGCACAGGACTACATGCATGTAGATCGTTACAGCGACTGTCCTTAAAACTATGTCACCATCACCAAAGACTGTAATGGTGTTGTGCCAGACTGTCATGGAGTGACTCAGAATGGCAGCAGGTCATCTTCATTTCCGATTCCCATTTTTGTCTTGGCAGAGATGACCAAAGAATTCATTTGTGGAGGCACCGTGGTCAGCACCAAGATGAACAGTTTGTTGTAATGTGTCACACGTCCAGAAGTCCTGCTGTCACTCCACCTCCACCCCTACCGCACCAACTGCAGGAACTGTGTGAGGATATTCAAGCTGCATGGGATGGATTATCACAGGACACCATTAGGAACCTCTGCAGCTCCATGCCGAGACATCTGACATGTTGCATTAGCAAACACGGCGGCACGACGCCACACTGAGACACTACTTCTGTATGTGTAGCTCAATAAATATTGATCATATCAGTCTAAATTTATCATCAGTTATTGATCCTGGTAACCTTTATCTTCGTTCCCAACAGCACTGCAATCCCACACCTCCTTCTGGGTGCAG
>CM067477.1:33389367-33448628 GCA_034552555.1 Semaprochilodus insignis
AAGAGTAAATCAGAGAATCAGAATAAAGTCAGAACCAGAGTAGCAAACGAGTAATCACAGAGAGAACCGCTCAGTAAGCACAGAGTGGCAATACTTCACCATGAGCCGTGTGAGAGAGGAGTATTTATATAAACAGACTTGATTAACAACAGGTGTGATCAATATTCGGGAGACTCGGATCTAGAAAACGGAACAGGATTGGGAGATGGCGGACATGTGACAGTGAACCCGAATGGAGAATGTGAGCCAGGCCCTCCTGTCAAACATCAGTATCTGACCTTACAAATGCTCTTCTGGAGACAGCCACACTGGCTACCAAGTGCAGAACGCATCTGCTATAAAATCCTGCCTCTGACCTTTAAAGGCTAGCACTCACGGACTAGCAGCCACCTATCTGTCAGCCCTCTTACATCCTTATGCTCCATCTTGCATGCTAAGGTCTTCTGACTCTGGTCTCCTGGCTGTTCTTAGGTTCAGGCTTTCCTCTATGGATGGCAGGTCCTTTGGTGTTGCTGCCCCCCCCCCACTCTGGAACTCCTTAAATTCAACTACTCGCTCTTCTCCCTCTCTTTCCGTCTTTAAAGCCCACTTAAAAACATATCTTTTTTCAGGACATTTTCACTCTTCATGACTTGTTTTATTTTTTGGGTTTTTTTTTTTTTTTTGGAAATTGTAAAGCATCTTTGGGTATGTGAAAGGCGTTATTATTTTATTATCATTGGAGAGGAATGGGAGAAACATTCCCACAGACACTCTCCAAAATCTTGCAGAAAGCCTTTCACCAGAGGAGTGGAAGTTGTTATAGTTGCAAAGATGGCCTATAGATTTAGAATGGGATGTGATCAAAGCTCCTAGGTGTAATGAGTAGGTGTCCCATACTCTATATAGTGTAGTACAAACGTGTGCCACTCTTTCCCACCCCAAAGTGTGATCGCATGATTGCGACGCATTCGAGGCACGTGGTAAATGATACTGGTATAATCGGCTATGTCTCACGGTCTATACGATCAGATTGCTTAAGACAGATGTTAATACCAAGTGGGGCCCAGGTGTCACAGAGGTGAGGCAAAGAGACAATATGCATGAGCAAGTTAAAAACTACTTAAACGAAACAAAACACTGGACCTACACACAAAAGAAACAAAGAAAAGACATGACAAAGGGAATCCACGAAGAATAACTATGCATAATTGACAACACTAACAATGAAGCAGGACTAGGGAGTGTAGTCACTGAGCAGCCCGAGAGCATTTACTTACCTTTGTAACCACTGCTTGCATTATGTACAGTGCTGCGTTTTAGGATAAATGAAAATATCAACGTAGATCAAGCTAGCGAGATATGATATTCTGAAGTCACTGCCCAGGTCACTGAAGAATCTGTGGAGAACTGCTGCTTAAAGCACGATTCTAATACTGAACAAACAGATGAACTCACCGCATATCACTCAGCTCTGGAGGTTTAGCCAGGACACCACACCAGATTAAACCTTAAACATGATACCACTGTAGTGCAGCAGAAAGACAGTGTAAGTGTAAAAGAGAGAGATCAATGGAGCGAGACCGGACTGGGCAAGTTAAATAGGGCGTCCCGCGGTAGCTTTGAGAGAATGAGGCGGCTTGATTAGAGCATTTCAGCAGCTTGATGAGATTCAATATGAAAGAGAGAGGGAGAGAGAGAGAGAGAGAGAGAGGAAGAGAGTGTCTGTGTGGTCAGACGGGATTCCACGGGCCAGTATAACGCATCTGTCTGCTGAGTCATGAATCAGCTGGAAAGGGAACCATTCTGTGGCTTATCAGGACCCCATTAACCCAGAGCCAGCTTGAACAACCAAAACACAGACAGACACGCAAACATTTAGTGAATATTTTAATGAAGTCCGTATATGATCCATTGAGTTCAACGTTGATTAGGTATGTACCTATATGATGTATGCTATGTGTGCAATATACTATATACAATCTGTTATTCACAATTTATCAGCCTTCATCTACGCCATAAGGCCAAAAGTATGTGGACACATCTTACTTGCTTCACTACCGTGTTCCAAACTGGAAGTAACATCAGCACAAGAACTGCACCACAAACTTCATGAGGGTTTCCATGTGCAGCTGCACGATCACTATGATAAGCATAGACTGGAGTGGTGTGAAGCACAATACCACTGGACTTTGGAGCAGCGTAAATGTGTTCTCTGGACTGATGCTATGGTTAAAACAAAATTAAAACAGGATCACACACATTAACACATCAGGCACATTAGAACACAGGGTAACATAAACCCAACAACTAATGAAACAAAGAAAACTTCAATTGTCTATGAAGTTGTATATTTGCAGATCATTGCTGACAATGAAGCAGCAGCTTTTTCCTTCAACACAGATTGGCATTTTTATTTGTGTTTATCTTTGAAAACGGGCAGCCTCTACTCTGCCAAAGTATCAGGTTTTGCTTTTACAGACCCTCCAGGCCCGTCTTTTGTATGTCTGGAGCTTCAAATTCAAAGCACATTCACAGGAATGCTAGCTTGATGCAGAAAACCCCCTGAAAGCTCAACAGAGGTAACGTAAGTTGGATGAACGGCTGCAGAGACTGTAGGAAAAAATGAAGTGGACGCTAAAGAATGATGTGCTCTAGGGTTGAAATTAGTTATCAGTCATGGAATAGTTAAGTTCCCATCTCAGAGTGTTGTGATTGCTTGCGGCCCCCTAGTGGCTTGGAACCCTGAGCATATGCCTTTGAAACCAATGGCTGATGGTCCAGGCCTAGACACAGCTCAAGCTCTGTTAGAAACGTTCTACAAATGGCAGTATGCTTTTCAAACGGCAGTGAACAGTACTTCTAGTCCTTGAGAGCCCTACTCTGAAGTTCCTTACGGTACAGTTGGTCCTAAGCAGCACCAAAAACCACAAAATTAGAAGCTTTGTTACTGCACCAGTGGCCAAAGGAAAAACTACAGCTCCTGTTTTCCGGTGCCAAAGGTTCTGGTGCTTTCTGCAGTGGAATAACGCCTGTTTATATAAAGATTATAACTTTGGCTACAGATATAGCTTCTTCCAGTGCTATTGATGTGAGCTGCCCTCTAGCCCAGAGGTCTTTAAGTCTAAATGAATTCGGTTGCACTACCTGAAGTTTGTACCCAAGAGTAGTTAACTGAACTAGCCATTGGCCTATACTCACCAATGATCACAAAATCCAGAACTGGAGGCTAGATTCACAGTCTGGATCTGAAGATGTCTGCTTTAGCCCATTATCAGGGGTCCCAGGACCACTGTCGACTGGATTTTTCTCAACCCAGTCCTATACGGCCTGAGAACAAGAATTGACATCTAGGAACAACTTAAACTTTTGGTGATGGATTATAACAAACTTGCCCATTCTAAAGGTGATGTCCACTCCATATATTCATTTATCCATTCATTAATAATAAACATGTTTAGTAAACATATTCTATAGCTGAAGTAAATACCTAAGTCAAACAACAGACTTATACAGGAGTCGTATTATGAAGAAATACACTAACGCTACAGACTAAATACAGGTGTACATGTTGATTTAGCTAGCAATATTGTGAGTTGTCTAAAAACCATAAATCGGGGTGTTGCCCTTGTAAACACTTCCATTTGTGTCCTAAGATAAAATAAGATAAGATAACCGTTTATTATCCCACATGGGGAAATTTGCATTGTTACAGCAGAAGAATAGCAGCAGAACAGATACAGAGGTAGACTAAAGTGCAGGTTTACAGAATACAAAATAAGAAACTACAGAAAATAAATAAGTCTCTACTGTTAGGTTAAAAATACAATAAAATACAATAAGATGAATACTATGAAGAAAATAAAACTTAACTACTCAGAAAAAAGAAGGTGAAAAAAAAAGGTAAAAGACGAAGTAAAAGACTGCTGCTGTAACTGGCTGCCACTCGAGCAGCGTCCTATATTTTCAGATAAAGTCTCGCATTTATTTTATTGCTTTACCATATAGTGTTGCATAACTGTACGTTTTAACAAGAAGTTGAATATACGGGATCCTGTGCTAATCTAAACATGGTGGCATAGACCACAGCTGCTCTGGGGTCAGTGAAGATTCAGTCATGCATTGGGCGGATTGGATAATCAGTGGAATGCAAGCTTTTCCACTTAGGCTACAAACTGTCAACATATTGCCAGGATAGCTCTGCGTCCTCAGTGAAATTCATATTTGGAAATACATGAAAAACGCATCAGGCGGGCCTCATGGCAATGCGAGCACACTTGAGTGTGTGTGTGAATGAATGCATGCATGTATTTGTGTGCCTGTGTTTGTCTGTCCTGCTTGTCTGCTTTTGGGTTTATACACATGAGCCCACCTGATAGTGTGTAAGGATGCCGTGTGTAAGTGTCTTTGTGTGTAAGTATATGGCTGAATGTGCCTGCGTGTGTGTGCGTGCGTGTGTGTGAAGAGGTATAACTCTATCCTCCTGTGTCTGAAAGGCTTGGATAAGAGAGGAGAACAATAGCAGTGGCTTTGGGTGTTCCCTACAGAATCCCACCTCGAGTAACACACCCCATCCACATCAAATATTTAATACACACACACACTTACAAAAAAACTGATGTGCACACAAAGACGCGACAGCTACAAACACACACAGACACACTTATCATGCCGTCACAGTTCATGATTACATCAATAATGTCAAAAATGAACAACAAACTGCATTATCACCAATTATAAATGAGTTTACCTCTAATGTATTATGTATTTGATCAACAATGACATGTTTGGTATTATCCACAGTTTGCTTCTTTAGTTTTGAATCAGAACCATGAGGCTAATGTAATGGAAGCTTCTACTTAGCACTGAGTGAATTTGCTTGTGTATTACTGTTATATAAACCAAGTATGTTGCATAGCTAAAAAATCACAGCAGACATCTTGAATTTTGAACCTGAATTTGTCCATACGTTTGTCCATTTCACTGTGAACACATTTAGAAACCACTTACGCAAGGCTATGCGCCGTAGTACTCAACACGGATTGATGCAAATGCATGACAGTGTATGCTTATTTCCAGGTGTTGTCAATGGTAGTGAACCTGTGATTGGCTACTTTCACAGCTTATAGACCTCCAGACCATGTTTAATTTCTAGTCAGAATGTAACTGCAGCACCATATAAGGTGGAACAGAAATTTGAATTCTCAGCTTCATTCTCTCCACACACTGTACAAAACACTGTTTTCCTTGTGCTGTTCCCTAAAATAGTTTATTAAAAGAAGAAAACGGAGAGTCACCATGCAGGATGCATAGAAATTGTTTTGGATGTGAGCAGTTCGTCCGACTCTTTCTTGCTTGTTAGTTTTTCCTTACTTTCCTCCCATTTCCTCCCATGGGATAAAAATCCCATTACGATGCAAAAAAAAAAAAAAACACTTTAGATTAAACTTTACATTTCAGTTATTGACCAAGACTCAGCTCCTACCTGCTGGAGTCAAAGAATCAATTCATTTGTATTCGACTTCTCATCCCTGCCTCACTTAAACAAAATTTTTGATCTGGATTGGTCAGCAAACACCAGAATGAGACAAAGTTCTGTATTCACATGCTAAAATTAAAAATTAAAATTATGTTTTATTTTCTTAGTAGAGGTTTCAACAATATGCATCTCAAAGGAAATCAAACATGTACGTTTGTTTGGTGCTCTAGATGAATATATTTAGTGTAAACCATTATGTATGCTTAGCTTCATGTATGTGCTCCTTTGTTTAAAAAATGAATTAGAACTAATTAAAAAAAAAAAAAGACTTTAAGCATATTTGTATGGTGGCCGAGAAGTGCAAAACCAATTAACATTTCAGAAAACAAAATTACAAAAGTAAATACAAATTTACAAGACGTGAAACACTTTTACCAGTACCGAAACACTTTTACAAACTCTGAATTCTGACGGAAAGTGACGTCTTGTAAAATTGTTTTTGCTTTTGTGATTTTGTTTTCTGAAATGTTAATTTCAGCCAACGTGCATTTTAGAGCATGTACACTTTAACTTTTACTTGAGTATTTTTTTACTAGATTACTAGAACTTTTATTTTAGTAAGGAACTTGAGTACTTCTGCCACCACATGCTACTTTAACAGAGAAGAGTGCAGGAACAGAGATGATTACAATGCAGTTCATTGCTTACTTTTGTTCCTGCTGCTTTCAGAAGGCCCTGCAACTCTCTTTCTGTACTGACAAAGATAGGCTAGGACTTAGTAGCTTTTCCATCTTTCTGTGTTTTTAATAAATGTTGTCCCATATAAATTTAGAAAGTTCTTTTAACCTCACCATGCCTGCTACTTGTTGCCTAAGAAGTGGCTACATGTTTTATGACACCAGGTGCAATTTGCACAAAACTTTTTTGCAACATTTGGTCCATATTTCTAAGTAATATGTCAAAAGACATTAAACTAAAAAGTTTCTGAATTAAAACTGTACATCTAAAGCCAACAAAACAAAAACCTGGAGGATAACACCCTCTTCATCCCTCACTCCAACCATCTCAGGTATTTGTATGTGTGAAATATAAGATGAAGGGATTAGCTATGAGGTTCTGTTGTTTGCGTTTAAGATTTCCGTATCTCAGTCTGATAAATGCAACGTGCGTGTCATTACTACAGTTAATTTCTTAACGCGACTGCACAATGCAGGCTGGGTTATTCCACGGCTCCTATTAAAATCCATAAGTGGCATTAAGGGCTGACAGGCGCACAAAAGGGAAATATGGGCAGGTTTCGGCCGCTCCGGTTTCACCTGCCATTCTTCACCAGCGCACCTGAGCACACCTGGGCACACCTGAGCCTGCTGACTTTTACAGGAGAGCCTGATCCAGCTCAGGAGTGCCAGAGTGTCCTGCTATTGTCCTTTAGCCTGCTGGCCCACACACATGCCTACACACATGTGCACATTTGCAGGGTCATGCATGATTCGGGTATATTATATACTGCACAGCATCACCACACTAAGTCTCAGTCATGGCACCTTTATAGAAGAGCAATAAACCGTTTTAATGCACACCAATAAGAAGAGGTTTCATTCTAAAGGATCATTCATTCATTCCAATTTTCACTACCAGGCACTTTCTGGACATCCCACTCCAATATCCTGGTCATTAATATGGAGGTCCTCTCTTTGACTATAACAGCCTCCACTGTTCTGTGATGCTTTCCACAAGAGTTTGGAGTGTATCTGTGGGAATTTGTGCCCAGTCAGTCAAAACAGCATTTGTGGGGTCAGGAACTCATGTTGGATGAGAAGGCCTGTCTTATAACCAGTGTTCCAGTTAATTCCAAAGGAGTTCAGGTGGGGCTGAGGTCATGGCTCCATCATCATCACATAAACTGTACCTTATCATCAGAGAAACTATAGCTTTATCTTTCGTCTTGGAGGGACTTTTCTTCAAAAAAAGATCTGCAGGTGTTTCTCTCTATTCTTCTATTGGGAGAAGACAACTGAAAGGATCTAAAAATATACATATCAGTTACAAAATATTCCTTTTTTAAAATATGTCTTATTTTATGTTGATGCTTTCTTTTTGTTAACATATTTTTTTGTTAACATATCTTCATCTTATGTTTTTGTATTGTATTCGGTTTTAGATATTCTATCTTTATATCTTGTTTCCTGTGAGGGGGAAAGCTGTCAACCCAGAGAACGTTCCCAGAACTTTGGCCAAAGGTCCCCACAAGAAGTTTTAAAGAAATGTCTATTGTCTAATGTCTAAGGTCTAATGTTCAAATAATGTTTTAATGATGTTTAAAATGTTTAGATAATGTACCTATAAGGTGAAATGCTAGCTAAGACATTATGTTCTAGCTGCAGCATTCAGACAATGTCTTGTGAATGTTCTCAGGGCTGCAGATTATGTTACATGATAATGAATGAAGAATATTCTAAGCCCAACATTCAGGAAATGTTCGATGGATGTTACTGAGACCTGAGATCATTCTCCTATAGTAAGAACATTCTGGGAACCAAAATAAAACTTCCCCCTGAAAACATTATTGGAATATTACACTGCATATTCGCAAAACGTTTTTAGAACAAAAAGGTTCTAGCTGTGTATGACTACATATGTGACAAAAATGAACTTTGATTTAATTTTGAATTTGAATTTATATTAGAACACAGCACTTGGGGTTCTGAGATGTGGAATCAGGATTACCTGGATCATGAGAAGCACAAACTGCAACAAGTTCCTAAGACTGAACTCGGGAAGTCTGGAAAAATGTACCTGCAGATTTCTGCACTGAAGATGGCAAAAACAGATTAAATACTGATTTTCTTTTTTAGTTTCAGTTTTTGAGGGTATTTTTGTACTTGGTCTGCTGGCTGTTTTGAATGGAAATTTTATTAGCACAGTGCTGTGTATAAATTTCTAAATAGCTAAATTTCCTAAAATTGCTAAAATCAATAATCTATCTATCTATCTATCTATCTATCTATCTATCTATCTATCTATATGTCTCTGTGTAATAACATGTTTTGTCCACTTTTTTATGGATTTTTCAGTTTTCTGCATAATTGGAGCTCAGCAGTTCCCCATTATAGTGTGTGAAAGTCAGATGTTGAAAGGAAGAACAAGCACGCTCCAAAGTTGCTTAGAAAAAAAATAATCCTTTACATTTGATACTTACATTGGAAGTGAAGAATGTTTTGTTTGTTTTTCTTTGAACAGCAACAATATATAAATAGCCATATTTAATATTACTAGGTCCAATATGTCTCTTATATAACACAGCTGCTGGAACAAACCTTTTTTTTTGCCGTTTTTCGCCCTCCATGTTTGCTGTTTTTCAGTTTTTGACACAAGCTGAAAATACCTGTTGGTCTTTATGTTGTGTGGAAACTGCATGGTGAATGGACCAAAATAAAAGGTCTGGTTACATTGACTTACATTAAACGTGAAATGTGTTTATTGATTTGGAGGGTTTTGTTTTGCTGGCAGTGATATATAGTCACTGTCCAAAGACAAACATGATCTCAACACAAAACATGATCTCAACATAGCAGCTGTCCTTTACACTGTGTGAACATTTCAAGGTGGTTGGACCAATAAAAATGGACTCTCTATCCATTTATTACTTTAGTTTAAAAACCAAGAACCCCTTCTGTGAACTTACTGGTTTAGACATGTATAGTCAGTGTCCAAAGAAAAACAAGTATCTCCAAAATGGGAACTTCACAGGAGAGGGCAAAAACCTCATTCCATTTAATGTAAATCAGTGGATCCAGACATTTCTGTCAGTCGATTCGTCATCTCACACGGTGTAAACAGCAGCTGCTGTGTTCAAATACTGAACAGAATACAAATCAGCAAAAAACGAAAATACACATTTTTCTTTGGACAGCGACGATATATAAATATCTATATGTAATCAGAATATCCGAAGCTTAACCTTAACTTAAACTTACCAACAACGCCAGCAACCATAATACAAGCAGCTTGGCGTCAGTGTTTCCTTCAAAGTAAGAGCATTGTTGTTCTGAATGTGGATTGAAACACATGCACTCACTCACAATGATAGCATCAGATACGTTGGCAAGCAAGAGTGGGGGGCGTGTCACACGGAATGAAAAGGTAAAAGATTAATAAATAACTAAAGTCACGGAGGATGAAGGAGAGAAATACCCCTAGGGGACCTCCTGAAACCTCCTGACAGTGAAACCAGATCAGTGTGTGTGAAGGTGTATGTGGAGAGGGTGAATTATTGAGGAGATAATTGGGCCTCGTTAATTGGTTGTGGGGCATTAAAGTTTGAGCAGGGTGGTAAGTGTGCTGTATCTCAGGCCACTTACTGATGATGACAGATGGTTATGGCTGCTGTGGTGTCAAATGGGAATCTTTTGTCATCTTCACACTTCTCTCTCTCTCTCCTTCTCTTTGTCTCTCCCTCTCGGCAGAAAGGATCAGGTTCGCTTTCTGGCTGAGAAAAGGTCAGCGCGAGGGAGGTCTTCTCTAGATTCTCTATCTCTCTCTCTCTCTCTTTTTCTTTTTAATTATTTACGCAGACGATGGGCCAGTAAGTGCCATCTACAGAAGCTGCGGTCGCCTGTAGCACAAGTCATAAAACAAAAGTGCAGTGATGTTTTTATTTTTTATATGAATTATCGCTGGTTAAAGTGGAAATGCAAGTGGAAAAACGTAGCCTTATTAAGTTTTATTTATTTACAACTCCAGTTCCAAAACTGTTGGGTGAGGCTGGTACTAATAAAAAACAGCTTGAGGAGCGATTTACAACTAAGTCACATGACTGGGAATAAAAAGAGCATTTTAGAGAGTCTCTTTGTAGCAAAGATGGGCAGACGTTCACCAATCTGAGTCTAAAAACTGTGTCTAAAAACTGGGGAACAGTTTCAGAAATGTGTTTCTCAAAGTAAAACTGTGAAGACTTTGGATCTCCCACCGTCTACAGTACATAATATCATCAACAGATTCAGAGAGTCTGGAGAAATCCCTGTGCGCAGGGGACAAGGCCAATGGTCAGTACTGGATGCTCATGATTTTCAGGCCCTCAGGTGCCACTGCATTAAAACCAGGCATGATTCTGTACTGGAAATCACAGCATGGGCTCAGGAACACTTCCAGAATCACTGTCTGTGGAACACAGTTCACTGTGTAATCCACAAATGCAAGTTAAAGCTCCATCATGCAAAGAAGAAGTCATATGTCAACATGATCCAGAAACGTCACCATCTTCTCTGGGCCAAAGCTCATTTAAAATGGAAAAGCTCATTTAAAGAGGCAAAAATGGAAAACTTGATTCAGGCTAATAATTTGCCCCTTCTAAACAACACAGTACATGTTTTCTTTGACCATGGGATATGTCTTCCCATATGGTTGTTTGGGTAATGGAAGTGACTGCAACAGTTAGGACTAAGAGAATTTTTGCCAGCTGAAGCATTTAAATCACTGCAGTAATTATCCAATCAAAGGTTCTTAAGACCTGTTCTGCTTACTTGAATCTAAACAGTGGCTTTTTGGTGAGGGGGTGTACATAGAGAGCATTTGCATAGTCAACCAATAACATGTATAAACCAGTCTTTGCCAGTATTTGCAAGGTAATTGACATTGTATTGACATGAAGGGCCTTAAACGAATTGATGGACATTTGCTCAATTTCTAACTCTTTTTTCATATGTATATATATATACACACATATCTGAAAACATGTACGGACATATACCTACAAAAATCCTGTACTTGAAGGAAAGAAGAAATGTTCAAGCTAAATATTAAAACTAAAAGGTCTGTAAGTCCACAAAAGTTTGTTTGGCATTCTACTTGCCTTTGAATATACTTAAGTATTAAAAAATAATACGAAATATATACTTAGCTGGTCTCCTTAATATACTTGTGCACTTATCCACCACAGTATATTGGAGTTAATATTAAATAATGAGAATTGAGCCACACACTTTCAGCTTTAAGTTGAGGACATTAACATCCAAATCATCAAACGATTATTTTCATACATTGCCCCCTAATTTATAGTGGCTCAGCAGTTAATGGACAAACAAGCATAATCATAAATTAAATTGAGTTTGTTAATACTCAGTAGCAATTTGTTGCAGTCAATGACTGCCTTAAGTCTGGAACCTATAGATATCACAAGATGCTGGGTTTCTTCTCTGGTGATGCTCTGTTGAACCTTCCTGACTTCAGTCGCTGTGTGTTCGTGGGGTGTTTTACCTTTAGTTTTGTCTATCAGTGAGTAAAATGCATGCTGACTAAACAGCTCTTTGCTTACTTGGGTTCAGTAGCTTTTGCACTGTGCTTCAGGAAATTCTTTATCAACACTGTAAAGCATCACTGGAGCATTTGGCTGAATCCGAGCAAATATAGCTGCACACTGTAAAATTATTTAATATCTAGTGGATATATCTTCCCATGTTGAGATATATTGGCTTGTGTCAAGCATATTTCTTAAAATAAGCAGAATGAAGCTCCCTGGGACAAATTGTCACCTTGCAAGTTTTAAGGTGGTAGTAACTACAGGCTCCTGCAGGTGGCGCTGCACAAGGATGATGGGGCTATAAATCCCTGCGGGGTGTGAGTGACGGGATCCATAGATTGGGAAGAGGTGGTACAGTGCAGTGAATGTCTCGTTCCATGTGTGGAAAATGGCTCCAGAGCAGATGTTAATGATTGGCTAAAAGGAGTGACTGCATTTGGGCGTGCCAAAGACCATAGTGTGAAGGAAGTAGCTGAATCTGCAGGTGTATGGAAGCGTACGGTCATACGGGTCTACAAGCAGTGGATAAAATCCCAGTCTACAGGGAATTCTCCTCGGAATTGTGCCAGAGAAGGCGTCCCCAACTGTGCAATTCTTTGATGTAAGAGTGTCTGAACATTGATGTGGCCTACCTCCAGAAACTTGTCCGGTCCATGCCCAATCCAATCACAACTGTTATTCATGCTCGTGGAGGTGTTACACGCTATTATGAACGTTTCAGTCACAGATGATTAATTTGTCAGTGTAGTGAGATAATTTGGTTTACTCAAAACAAGTACAGTTCTAAAACACCTGGATGTCAGTTACATGATCTTATAATAAGCTTAAAACAATCTAAATCTAAACTAGATAGAATTTTACTTGCCAAGATGTCATTTTTTGTAGTGCATATACTTCAACAATCACATCATCAACACCAGTGGGAAGCAGTTCCACTGGCAGCCATTCATCCCTGTGTCATAACCCTACATTCAGATGAGGTGGTAAGCGTTGGATCATGAGCAGTTCCTTCCTTTCTTCATATTCTTCTCTTCCCATGATTCTGATACAAATTGATTTTGGTCTTATTTGTCCACAAGATGCTGTTCCAGAACTGTAATTTGGCCACCCCGCGTTTGGTTTACATCCTGTGCCAAAACCTAAAAAACCTCTGAAGTGTTCCTGATTTGGACACCTGTTGTAAAGGGTTTATCTTCACAAAGGAAATAATTATTCTGTGATCCACCACAGTTATTTTACATGTTTGTCTGGGACTTTGTGGTTCTGAGCTGACCAGTTCCTTTTTTTAATTTTATTTTATAAATGTTAGTTGGCTGTATGTTTTTGCTGAACTAATGAGGGAATAACACATAGCTGAAAACTGAGCAGTCAACTGCCCAAATATTTTTTTTGAGCCCCTAAAATTGAAGAGCTTTGTGTAAAAATGGTTGCAATTCCTACACAGTCAAATTAAGATTGTGCATCAATCATGCATCATAACAGTGTTATAAATAAAATGAATGTCGCACACTTTAGTTTAGGAGCCCTTATGTCAATATAATTCACAGAACGTCTAATGTGATTTTGTGAACAAACTGTTCATAGATACTCAAGTATTGCTGTATAAAGCTTTATGCATATCGTCGCTGTCCAATGAAAAACAAGTATCTTCAAAATGGCAGCTTTACAGGAGAGGGCAAAAACCTTATGAGATTGTAATGTAAGTCAATGGAACCAGACTTTTTTCCAAGCAATTTTGGGTCATTTCTGTTGGTCCATTATTCATGAAATTTTCTCACAGTGCAAACAGCAGCGGCTGTGTTCGAAAGATGCATAACAGTAAAAATCAACAAAAATGGAGATACATTTTTTTCATTTGACAGCGACGATATGCTCCATGTTAAGTTCATACACTCATCCTTGCTTAGGTCACACGTGCATGTCTCACAATGTCAAACCTTCTCACCAAGTTTCATTCCTGTTGATTCCTTCCAGAAGCAACTATTCTTTTAATGATGAGCCTCCAAAACAAGGTGTTACAGAAGTGAATCTGTAAGTTATGTAGTTATGTAGTTAGTCAGGACGGGCACAAACACAGGCCCCTGCAGTCTATATTAATAAACACTCTTCATATGAGTCCCAAGTTACCTGCACCAGTTGCCATTGTACACTTACTATAACATGTTCAGGAATTGACTTGTCCAAACAATTTAATTGCGACTGAAGTCTCGTTTAATGGGTGCTTAAGCACTAATCATTAGCATATAAACATTTCAACGAACCTTAAACAAAACCGGCTACCAGAAAGAGCCACTCCAAAACGACATCACTGTTTAACCTACAAACAAGCGCTAAACGAAGACGACCGCAAATGTGTTTATTTTTGCCGGACCGTTGGCCTCTTAATGAGCAGGCCTCTCTCTCCCCTCATCCATCCATTAGGCCTGTCTTACTCATTAGCTCAGCGCTGCAGCAAGCTCCTAATGACCTCACCATCGGCCAGCAGAGCCGCGGTAAAATAACATCATTAGTTCAGCCTTCTTACCTCTTAATCACTAATGCTCGGAGTCCAGAAGCCCCGAATGGATCAGAATAAAGAAAGAAGCTGTTGAGCGGCCAGATTGGGCGGTTTGGAAAAGTCCGGATATGATTCTGGGTCAAGGTGCGTGCATGCATGCACATACTCTACATCCTCTTTGTGTGTCTGCTGTGGCTACAAGTGTTTCCCTTTCCTAATGGCCTAATAATGTGGACACTCTTAAGTCAGCTCATTAGCTGGTTTAGAGAGAGAGAGAATGTGTTAGGTCATTAGTATGTACATGGAGGGCGAGGAAACACCTGTTCATGCTCTTAATAAAGTCAAAATGCCTCGCAGACCTGCAGACCACTAAAATAAACCACACGCGCGCACCCGTCTCTAAGGCTAAAGACAAACAAACTTTTAATGGGATCCTGATACAGAAAAAAATAAACTCTGTCTGCCGCTCTCTCTGATAGTCCAACCAGCACCAGGAGCACCTTAAATCAACCTCTCCACACCTCTCCTAAATGTGTGTGGGGTAATATGTCTCCTTTGCACAGCCAGTGAAGTGAATAGCCTGCCCAGTTAACCCCCAAAGCTCTAATTGCTCAACTCTCATAATTATAATGTAGTTAGTTACGTTGTAGTTGGGTCAATGACATGACATGCATTTTTGTGGCCAATCATTGGCATGTGTCACAATGTCAAACCTACCCACCAAGTTCCATTCCTGTCAGTTGATTCCTTTTGGGTGCAACTTTTTTTTTGGATGATGAGTGTATATAAAACCTATGAAATAAATATATTGAAAGATTTTGCAGATACAAAAGGCAAGGAAACATCCTGGACACATCACCAGTCCATCACAGGACAGACACGCAGACCTGAACCTTCCCCCCTAGGGGCAATTCAATTTCCGACTAGCCTGACTGTATGTCTTTGGGCTACGAAGCACCCCACAGAAAACCCATGCAGACATGAGAAAACCTGGCTGCCCGACCTGATCTGAACCCAGGCCCTTCTTGCTGTCAGGTGGCAATGCTGCTCACGGCATAATATCCTTATTAATTAAAAAAATATATATAAAATATATATATTTATATATATATGGCCATGTGGCTTAATGGACACACTCCTTTCGTGTTCATCAGTTGTTCATGATGCGCACAGTTCATTGAAGTGTCGTGTTTGATTAGGATGTGTGCATGCGGGACATTTCAGGACACAAGTTCACAATAATGACAGATTTGAGACACTTAGGCTATGTTCACACAGCAGGTGAAGGTGGGCAAATCATAGCAGATCAAAGCTGCAGTATCAAAGAAAAGCTAGAATTCTGAAAGCAAACTACACCTGTTAATGCAGCGTCGTAATGCCAGACGTCTCAGCATGGAGCTGTAGAGGTTCCTAATGGTGTCCTGTGATAATCCATCCCATGCAGCTTGAATATCCTCACACAGTTCCTGCAGATGGTGCGGTAGGGGTGGAGATGGAGTGACACCAGGCCTTCTGGACGTGTGATGCGTGACAACAAACCGTTCATCTTGGCACTGACCACGGTGCCTCCACACACGGATTCGTTGGTCGTCTCCACCAAGACAAAAGCGGGACTCGTCACTGAAGTCACTTCATTACAGTCTGGCATGACACCATTGCAGTCTTTGGCGGTGTTGATGTGGTGTTAAGGGCAGTCATCACAACAATCTGCATGCATGTGGTCTTGCGTGGTGCAGCCATCCGCCAATGGTGCTGCACTAACAGGATGACTCATGGAGGACATCACTGCTCGCTGAATGTCTGCAATCTGGATGTGTGATGCATGACAATAAACCGCTAATCTTGGTGCGGACCACGGTGCCTCCACACACGGACAAAAGCGGGACTCGTCACTGAAGATGACCCGCAGCCATTCTGAGTCACTCCATGACAGTCTGGCACGACACCATTGCAGTCTTTGGTGACGGTGACGTGGTGTTAAGGACAGTCGTTGTAACAGTCTGTATGCATGTAGTCCTGCGTGGTGCAGCCGTCTGCCAATGGTGCTGCACTAATAGGATGACTCGTCAAGGGCATCGCTGCTCCCTGAATTTGTGATTGTTGGGTCAGTCAAGTACAGAGAAAAGGGCCGTCCTTGCTTACGTCACATGTGGCCAAGTGCGAAACTGAAATCATTCACATGTCTCATGATGTCAAACCTATCCACCAAATTTCATTCCTGTCGGATGAATCGTTTTTTCCGATCATGAGCGCATAAAGAAAGCAAGGACGTGAGCCAAAGAGGTGGCCATGGCCAAACAACATGCCCTTTTTAGTTCAAACGCATTCTGGGATGACCCAGCTGTTAGCCATGGAAATTCGGGATTGCTCCTGTGATACCGGCAAGGATAAAACTGAAACCTCTGGGAGCGGACCTGCATCTATTACCAGTTGTGATTATTTACATGCCCTAAACATGCCACATGAAGCACTGTTCTTTTGCATGCGGGTTAGTTTAGGAACGTGATCTGCTCAGACCAACGTATAGATCGCCTTTAAAAGGTACTGGGAGCAGTAAAAAGTCTGATTTGGGACACTTACCTTCTGTGAACATAGCCTTAACTACCGATTTCTGTGTTAACACAGGTCACACTGCCACAAATGCAATGCACAGTACTTGGCCACTTCAAATTGGTCATGTGAATGTAATCTCAGCCTTCTGTTTCAGATACAGTGTCAGAAAAAACATGGGTATGTGTTTCTGCAATATAAATCCTGATTTTTTTCTTGTTTCATTCCACTGGCTCAACCTTTTGATATGCAATGGTGTCAAATCTGACAAAACTGCAAAGGAAAAAACGCCACTGTACCACATAACTAATGAATAACAAGTATTACATGTTTTTTGCGCTGAATGTCGATAAGGATCTGAGTGTCGCAATTGTGTGTGTGTGTGTGTGTGCATGTGTGTGTGTTTGTCTGCGTGTTTGTGTGTGTGCATGTGTGTCTGTGTATAATGACAGCTTCGCTCTGTTGCACTTGATGGATGAGTTGACCTCAAGACTGACATGACCCATACAACAAAACCTCTCACCATCACCACACACACGTCCTCAGAGAGTCCCAGGTGGGGTTCTTACAGGTGGAAATTGTAGACAAAAGGACTGTGAGGCTCTGCACTGTGTTCATTCAGTAATTACTTTGCCTCACATACATACACACACGCACGTGCACACACACACAAACACACACACACACACACACACACACACACCTCTTCCAGGGAATCTGACCCTAGCTGCTGCCCATCTGCCTCATCATCTCATTATTAAGTGTTTATCACCAGTCCATTCAGAGACTTATGTTGGCTTACGGCTCTTGTGCTTTAGACTGTTGTCTTGCTGCATTATCCAATAGTGCTTCAGTTCATGGACTGATGGACAAAAAGTCTCCCACAGAATTTCTTGGTGGAGGGTAAATTGATAGTTCTGTCAATTATGACAACTTGCTCCAGACCATAGAGCAGCAAAGCATCCCCACCTCATCTTGCTACCACCACCATGTTTCACTGTATGGTGGTATTGCGGTCTGCTGTGTTAGCTTTATACCAGGATCACTTCCTAAAATAGTTTGTCAATCTCATGCCAAATAAGCCTTTAAAGTTTGAACCTCCTGTAATAAAATAAATACTACTCTACCTTGTACATCAACATAGTTCTCTCTCTTCAGACGTCGTGTTTACTGGCGCACCTGTAAGGCTGAGGTGTGTGCAGTGGGAAACAGTAGTGAAGTAAATATAACTAATTACTGTACATAAGTTGTGTTTTCATTGTGAGGGACTTTTTACTTTAACTCAAATGTAAATTTCAAACTCTAATGTCTGACTGTTTACTCCACTACTTTATGTCCAAATCTGTCCTCCTTTTGGCTTATGTGAGCATAAAAACGTAGCATGTCCAAATGAGAGAAGTGTGAAATGAGCCCACCAATCAGGGAACAGCGCTCACTTTGTTTTGAGCTTGTTTTAACCTGTGGGACAGAGCTTGGTTCTAGCTAATGGAACCTGTTCTCCTTCAGTGTTCTGTGCTGATGATGATTGTAATAGACGTCAGTGTCAGACTAATGAATGATCTTCTATTAAAGACTGGTGGACTGAGAGACACTCGAGTCTCTTCACCTACACTGAGCTGATTAAGAGTCTTGTTCCAGAAATGATAAAAGGACATTAGAGCCATAATAAATCATGCTCCTGTTAATCTCCATACTTAAGTACATTTGAAGGTACATACTTTAGTACTGTTACTCCAGTGGAGGTCTAAAGGGAGGAACTTCTACTGACACTGGAGGAGTAGTTTACCTTGGGTATCTCTACTTTACCTCAAGCACATGGTTTGTTTACTTGTCCCACCAGTGAAACAGCATGGGTTACACAAACCTTTACTATCTTTGTTCCACTTCAACCTGCGGTCTCTATACAATAAAACGGAAGAACTAATTCTGCTCAACCAAACCAACAAGGGCTGTTCAACCACATTTGCCCTCTGCTTAACTGAGGCCAAGAGCAATGAGCAAAAACACCGGTTCTCACATAATGCGGCTTTAATAAAGCGCCAGTCCCGGCACTGTAAAACAGAAATGCAGTGAATTTGCTTCGTTCATATGTGTACACAATTTCCACATAATAAAATAAATGACATCAGCTCATGTTTCTCTTTTAGTCTACTGACTTTTGGGAATAACTGTGTTGATGTAATGTGTTTCATTCATGTTGATTTGAGTCGAGCGTATGCACTGCATTCCTTTTTTTTCCGTGGCTCTCAGGTCAGAATATACTGACTGGATCTGGATGTGGTCAGAATACACTGACGGGATCTGGATGTGGTCAGAATACACTGACTGGATCTGGATGTGGTCAGAATGCCCTCATACAGTCCAGATTAACACAATGTCCAGTGCTCAGTTCTGCCAAGCAAAGCTCACTTTTCCTCTTTCCCTCTCTCTCTCCATCATTTTACCTCTCTCACTCTTTCCCTTGCTCCAGCTCTTTTATAGAGTCTCTCTCTCTCTCTCTCTCTCTCTCTCTCTCTCTCCCACACACATACACTTTTCCTCCCTCTCTCTCTCCCCCCAGCTGTGAAGTTGGAGTCTCCGCTCAGCGCCCATGATGTATGAGCTTTCTGGCTCTCGTCAGACCGACAGCAAATCCTAAATCAAACTCAACCAATCAGCATGGTACTCCACGCATGCTTACCGAGAATTCCACGTGTCACTCACTCACTCATTCACTCACTTTCTTGCTTGCTCGCTCAATCCCTCACTGGGGCCTAGGGTGCCCTCTCTAGACAGACTACTCTTAACGTCAGCTCTTGTTATTTTAATAGTGCTTTGGCAGTACTGTAACTAAATATGGTCATGCCAGTAAAGCCTTCTGAATCGAACTGGACTTGAAAAAAGAAGGAGAGAAAAAAAAGAGACAGGACGAAACAGAGAGAAAGAGAGAGATGAAGCGTTCGACTCTGTGATGCCAAACTAAATGATTATTCCATTTAAAATGTGGAACAAATGTTCTGGTCTGTCACTAAGAATCAATCAGATCCAAAACAATGAGCAGGTGGTTTTAGAAAGATAGAGTTAATATGTCAGTTTCATGTTCGGTAGGTTACATGTGCAACATCTGTTTAAGCTGATGGCAGTCTCTGAGCGTTTTTGGCATTTGGGAACCAAGAAGGAAGTTAATTTGGACTTGTTAGGAATTTGGATTTCTCTGAAAATTCATATTCTTCCAAACGTCATCAGTTCCTATTCGGAATCCTCTGAACTACAGATTCATACGTTCACACTCAGACCACATATTCAGATTCAGAATCCTCAGAAATCCAGACCTGGAGTGCTCGCTGGTGGTGTGCCTGTTCGGCCAGAAACACAGCATGCAACTAAGGCATGAAACATGAGAAATCTCCTTTCACATGGAGACCAAAAACGCTTTCACTGTTTGAGGCAATGCAGACAATCTGTCACTGACACAAGAGAAACAGACTCCGTTGATCTAGGTTTTTGAACAGTGCCTACTAACACTCATTTTCTCAAAGCAGCTTTCCAGAAATGTGGCTGCACCTCCCTACGAGTAGCACTGAGGCAGGAAAAACTCCCCAAGAGCATAAGGAACAAGACACGGAGAACAAGAGGCCGTATTACCAACTTCTTAAGTCTGAAATCTTATCCAAGCTCCTTTGTCATCACGGCAACTTCAGTTAAGACTGAATTTAGAAGAGAAGCTTCTACAGAACAACTGAAGCACTTTATCCTAACTGCAGATAAGAAAACAGTACTACAGAAACATCATTATGAGGCAACATTCCTAAATACTGTCCTACCGTTTTAGGACAACCCCAAAAAGAGTCCTAACTTCTGTGTTGACTGGCTCTTTCTAGATAGATAGATAGATAGATAGATACTTTATTGATCCCGAGGGAAATTTAGCATTTCTATGATTGTATGCATTGACAGGCAGTATAGTTCACTACTAGCATACAATCATACTAACTACATTTATCTACATTGTAAAATGGTGCTGTCACTTCTGAGGTGGTCTTTCTAACAACATTTCAAAAAACTACAGCAGACAAAATCACCATGCCTCTTATTACCTTAGTATGATGATTAAAACTCACCAGACAAAAAGGTACAGCGATGGCAGTGAATAATGAGGAGGGAGAGCTGAACACGTTGCTGTTTATTATGAGGAATAATGTTAGCACAGTCAGCTAAAGCTTTTAGAGAATATAAACTGGAACTAGAGAGCAGCCATGCTCTGATAAACAGCACAGGCAATATTCCTAACTTCCAATTTATCATACTTTAGTGCTGTTTTGACTTTCTTTACATAAGTAGCGGTAGGTGCTTCACATCTTCACAGGTTTACCGTTCAGCACTGCATGTAGGGTTGATTCCTTATTAAGAAACATGACGGTTGATTGTTGTCTTTGATCAAGTAGCAACTTGAGATAAGATGCTGTAAGATTAGATAAAATTCTTAGAAAAACATTCCCTATGACCTATCAGATATTAACAAGCAAAAATACTGCCCCTGGACCTGAAAGTACACTCATCATCAAAAAATAGTTGCACCCAGAAGCCCCGCATGTGACATAAGCAGGGACAGGCATTATCGCTGTACCTGACTGACCCAACAGCCACGATTGCAGACATTCAGTGAGCAGTGGTGTCCTCCATGAGTCATCCTGATAGTGCAGCACCGTTGGCAGACAGCTGCACCACGCAGGACTACATGCATGCAGACTGTTGTGATGACTGCCCTTAACACCACGTCAGCCTTGCCAAAGACTGCAGTGGTGTCATGCCAGACTGTAATGGAGTGACTTCAGTGCCGAGTCCTGCTTTTGTCTTGGTGGAGACGACCAACGAATCCCTCTGTGGAGGCACTGTGGTCAGCGCCAAGATGAACGGTTTGTTGTCATGCATCACACGTCCAGAAGGCCTGGTGTCCCTCCACCTCCACCCCTACCGCACCATCTGCAGGAACTGTGTGAGGATATTCAAGCTGCATGGGATGGATTATCACAGGACACCATTAGGAACCTCTATGACTCCATACCGAGACGTCAGCACTGAAAACCCACACTTCCTACTTGGTGCAGCTATTCTTTTGGTGATCAGTGTACGCTACTTCCCTGTTCAAGTTTTACGACGGCAGGAAAAGGATTGTTGTATCCAAAAAGCACTATTCTTCACGGCGTGAGTGTTTGCATCCAAGGAAAACACCGAAAAGCTGCAAATGGATGAAGCTAGTGATGTTAAGCCCAATACCATTTAGCAAACCTGTGTGGAGAAATAAAACTGCACAGTCGATCCAGGCTTGTGTACAAAGGCTAACCAGTGATAATGAAGCCCCCTCACCCAAAACGATATTTATATATTTTTCTCATTTTTATGAGATATTATTAGTTTTTAACATAATGTTTAAGCTTTGCCCAAAGTCTGTTCGCTCAAGGTATCATGCAGTGTTTCGAACAACCAGTTAGTTGGACACTATTACTGCAGACATTTAGCAAAAAGCTTTTGTTCTGTGGTAATAACCACATTACTGTCTGTTACCACTGGGGAAAAAAATCTCCTGTTTATTTTATAAAGTGCTTCCAAACCATTGGCCTGTAGTGTATTGTTGGAGTGTAAGGCCGGACATTGTGCAACTCCATAAAGCATGCATGACAAAGATGTAAGTGCTTTTGCAAACGCAATAGTGAGCTGCTATTGTAAATTGTAGTTCACATAGGCACTCATTAGAGTGGTAAGCACTCGCCATCCAGTAACGCTGCCTAGCTTTTAGCAGGGAAAAGAAGCCAGTAGACCTCAAATGCCTTGAAGGAACGTGTGTGTGCAGCTCCCTCTTAGACTGATGGCACAGTTGACATGGGATACAGGGGGAAAACTACAAGGATTCATTATTTTCTCCTTTACAAAAGACTGATAAATGATGAAGCAGAGCAGGGGCACCTTTTGATAGCTACAGCTCTTCTGTGAAGAGTATAAACACAGACAGAGGGCCTGTATCAAATATAAAAGGCATTTAAGAAAAAAAACCCACACTTTTAAAGGGGAATTTGAAATGGCTGGGGTCCAATCAGAGCATTAGGACGGGGAGGACCTGGGAGGCAATCCGTATCGTTTTCAACACGGACAGAAAATAGCACAAAGAGGTTTGGATGAGAGACAGAGAGAGAGAGAGCAAGGGGGAGAGAGAGGGAGATATGAAGATGAATGTGTTGTGTGAATGGGAGAGGGGTAGATGAGGACAGCTGGAGTAATGAAGTTGTAATCCACCTTCCTCTTATTATACTGGATCTGCTTTAATGTTATAAATGAGTGTATGTGTGAGTTTGTGTGTGTGTGTGTTTGTGTGCTTTGTAATTGGGTAGACAAGACAGAGCCTAAGAAAAATGGGTGTACGGCAGACATAATGTGTCCATCAGTGTCATTATGTGTTGGGACTGAAGAAAGCCTAAAACATACTGGTATAAGAGCTTATGTTTATCTTATCATACAAGATTGACTATAAGGGATAAACAATACATCCTGTGTTAACCCGGTTCACAGCAGCCATGCAGTCCAACTGTGCAGTTTTGGCACACACAGAGGGATTATGCTGAAACAGACATGTGCATGATTTACACATTATCAGTTCTTATTGTGATTAATTGCTACTTTTGTAGAATGTACTATAATTACACTTACCTTTAAAATGTCCAGTACATTTCAGCACATTGACAGAACTAAAATCTATGTCTAAGTTCTGTTGATCTGAATTTCAAGAAATGTTTTCACAGCAGAGGGATCTCACTCCTCCCCTTTACCCTGCATTGCTCACTAACAGCTCAACACAGTGTTATTTTACAGCTACCAGAATAGCCACTAGGGGGCCTGCAGAGACTAGCCATAGCTGAGCCAAAAATCATCTGGCCTTTGTATCTAGTTTCTATGAATGGCATGATTCTCAATAGCACTGTCACATTTTCACTGTTGACATTCGACGTGGCATTTACTTTGTGTTGCAAACAAACATTTTAAAAGAGCAAACCATAAGCAAAGTAATATACTGTACACTTCAGTCCACTTTTGTTGTTACTTGTTATCAACGCTATCAAAACACCCTCTGGTAAATAATTAGGGCTAATTTAACTGGTCACTGAGAATGAGTTGAAAACATGCTTCGTTATAGAGAAACTTATGTAACCCTAATTTTTGTTGTGAAGTATTCCGAACCGAACCTCGTTGTCGTCTTCGGAGGCATAGGAAGGGAGTCGGGTTACAAAGAGTTCGTTAGCGTTTATTTCAACCAAACGGCTCTGGCAGTACAACACAAGTGGAGCTTCTCCATGCTCTTCTCTCTCTCTAAGTTCCCCCCAAACTCATCCCTCGGGAAACCCATACACAGGAACTAAAATACGGATGTGTAACCAAAATGGACATTGAAGTAACATTCTTTTTTTTCCACAGCTGTCCTCTCATTCCAGAAAATAACAGAATAAACGCTTAAACAAAAATACATAAAACAATTAAATGAACTTAGCTCCTACACTTACAGAGTCGTTCACAGTGGTGGTGAAAGGAACCCCTGATTCCTTCTCTAGGATGAACAACGTCACATCAAGACATCACAATGACAGAGTTATGCTGAATTTCTGTAAAAAAATATTGATATTTCCTTTTAATATGGCACCTTCATTAACAATCACCACAATGCAGCATAAAGAGCATGAGGAAGAAACACTGAGAGGAACCAGAAAAGACTCCCATCTTTCTACAACTAATTACCAGACAGTAAAATTACAGTCTATGTATACGCAGCTATCATATGTGTGTTATTAAGTTATTATTAATGGATATATATATTTCAGGTCTAATTTTCCAAACTATTGATGACTGAAACAAGGGCCTGTTTTAACAGTTTATTCTGACTGGAATGTTAAGGAATGTTATGATGGGTTTGTTTGGGGGGAGGGGCTCATTATCATAAGAATTCCATCCAGCTGTGGATCGACTGCACAATATAATAACTTTATCATTTTTTCTGTGCACAGGTTGGCAAAAAGGTAGGCACTAGCTTCATCTGTTTGTTAATCTTTTTATTATTATTTTTTGGATACAATCACTCAGGCGGCAAAATGTAGTGCTTTTGGAAGCATGCCATTTGCACAGTGGAGGGAGGACCTGCAAAAAAAGAGCAATTCTCATTTTCAGGCTTTCCTATTCCCGAGTGTTTCCTTCTCTGCTTTCAGGGAATGTTTCCTTCTGAGTTTCTCTCAGTGTTTCTTCCTCATGGTTATGTGCAATCCTTTGCTTTTGTTTATGGTTCCTCTTAGTGTTTCTTCCCCATGCTCTTTATGCTGCATTGTGTTGATTGTTTATGAAGGTGCTATATTAAAAGGGAATTCCAACATTTCTTTTTACAGAAATTCATCATAATGTGATGATGGACAGACAGACTGTGACGCGCGCTGAGCTAAAAGCAAAGCTATGTTTATTAAACAGGCTGGTAGCACAACACAGCAGCAACTAGATTAAAGCTGACATAACCAAGAGGGCAAGGACTGAGTCAGAGTAAGGAAACGAGCAGAAGTCAGAACCGGGCAAAACCACCAGACCAGCAACAGTATCCAAAGGGAAAAGACAGAAGAGTAAACCAGAAAGTCAAAATAGAGTTAAATCAGGGAAGCTAACGAGAACAACAACAGGGAGAAACCGCTTAGTACGCACAATGAGGCAATACTTCGCAACGGGTCAGTGGGAGAGAGGATTATGTGTACAAACAGACTAAATTAGCTACAGATGAAATCAATATTCTGGCAACTTAGATCTGAAAAACAGACCGGGATTGGGAGATGGTGGACATGTGAAAGTGATGTCCTCGGGTGGTGGTTTATGGGAAACGGAGTCCAGGAGATCGGGGATGAGAGGAGAGCCAGCAGGCGTGACACATAACTCTGTCATTTTTATGTTTTGATGTTGTTCATCAGATGTTCATCCTAGAGAACGTTTCTTTACAGGTGTGTTGATGGGAACCAGGGGTGACAATGTCTACAACGCAAAAATGTAGCCATTTTATTTACAATCCAAAACAACTGGACAACATTCACCTGTCTTATGAGTTTTATAGGTAATGCTGATAATGGTAAAATAGTGCGTGAAAAAATCTGGTTCCTTTCACCACCACTGTGAATGACTCACATGTGTGAATGTGAACTTATTCTCAATAACGTTATAACAGTTAACCCGCTCAGACATTTAACAAAAATGGGTGAAATTGACCTTTTAATAAACTTAAATTGAATTAATCTCTTTTTGAAATTCACTGGGTTTATATGTCAATTCACATTCAACACACTTCCTTAATACAGAGTGACTTCCCAGAATATCTGAGGCCTCAGACATACCATCAGCCTGTGGTTCTCTTTGTGTCTGCATCTCCTGCCCACCCCAGGACCAGCAGTAACTTCCCTAACAGAGTATTGTTTTAGCTTCAGATTTTTCTTGCCGTTCGGCTTGGGGGTTCGAATAAAGCTTCCTCTGGTGACACACACACATACGGCTTTATATAGCTGCTAATCATTGAGGAATGTATGTGACCATAGTCCTTGGTAAGTATATAGTGGAACATTTTAATGCAGAAATAAATCAGTTTGATTCGTCACGGCCAGTCTCATTTCTGGGGTACTTTTTTAGACTCCGCTGCAGTTCTATATTCCTTTCTCTTCCTCTCCCACTCTGTCGGTTTCCACCCCTGTACTGGGGCTCCAGCAGTGGGCTAGGTTTGCACTGGGCCTGGTTTGCAGCGTAATAACCATTCTAATGCCACTGTGATTTTAGTGGATCTGATGAACAACTGAATGACAAGGCTGAGAACCATTGTTTTCCCTTCAAACTGGACATGACAGTAAATAACCTTAAACAGGTTAAACTGCCTTAAACTTCCTGAGATCTGAAGTAATGGCAATGGTAATAAGTCTTATCCTGCAGCTAGCGCCATGCTAACTGCTTGCCTAAACCATGACAGCGTTTTTCTTAAACTCATTCACTCTCACTCTTCTTCTAACCCACTTCATCCTGCTGGGTCACGTGGGGTGCATCGCAGAGCAGACACACAGACATACACACTCACACACTCATGCCTATGGACAATTTAGCACCTCCACACTGCATGTATTTGGACTGTGGGAGGAAACCTGAGCACCCAGAGGAAACCCACACAGACACAGGGAGAACATGCAACCTCCACACAGACAGTCCCTGGACGCCCCACCTGGGAATAAAACCCAGGTCCTTCTTTTGGGAATGTCTCCACCACTGAAGTGGCTGCAGAAGAAGTGTTAGCGTGTGAGTTGGAGCGTATAAGGTAACACCTTATTTGGATAGCCCACACTGGACGCTCTGTTAATGCCTCACTTACAAGTTACACTCAAATGATGATCTATTAAACTCAACGCAATTTTTTTTAATCTTACCCTCAGCCCAAAATCCAAACCACAGACGTAAACTCTGGTCCTAAATCTAACCCAGGTACAAATCTGTACCCTGGTGGGAGTTTCACTAGATAGCTTGCTAATAACCTGATAGTCTATCATTCACTGTAGTCAGGCTTATATGAAGAACATTGGGTCCCAAATGAATCTCTCATGTGGAGAATGAAAGGAAATTGGAATTGTAACGAATGGAAAATTGCCTCTGTCACATCCCATTGTTATAAAAATGGTCCAAAGTTGACCCTATTTGTTCTATAAACATTTTGTACTCAAATATCACTGGAGCCTCTGATTTATGAGTCGAAAATATGAACACTGCTACATGTAAGCTAATGCTACTGCATGCTGAATTAAACTAAATTGGCCTACTTATAAAAAACCCACAAACCAGCAGGCTTTGCCAGTGTGGTAGCATATCCCCATGTACAGACTCAGGGAACATTAAAAGCATCCCGAAAAAAACAAAGTTAAGTAATGCAGGTTACATAAGGTGCCCTGTTGTTACCTTAAGTAAGATGGCCTGTTAAGTAATGTAGGTTACGATGCAGTTATCTGTTCATCTGACACTCAGTGAAAACACCACAGATCATTCCCCTCTGCTCATAGTTTACTTTGACAAGCTCTACAAGCTTCTGCACTTCAGTACAGACTGAATATCACTGCTTTCCCAAGGTTAGCTCATTTAGGATCCTAATTATGCTTTTAATGCAGGTAACCTTTAATCATAAGCTGATAGTTGCCAGCTTCTTTTCAGGGCTACACCATTTAAGGTGGAATAAGAACTCTGAATAAAAACCTAGTGAATAAGAAGCTGACTGGTAAATAAGAAGCAGACCCAGAGTTCCAAATCCGGCCACAATGCAGACTACAGAATGAAGCTTGATTAAGTGGTCTACTGAGGGACCAAATAAAGTGGAACCTTGAACGTAATAATAGCTCAGTTCAATAAAAGTTGTGCTTGTTTTATATTGACAGTTTTAATTTGGCCACAAAAACAACCTCATCCATCCCCGGTACAATAAACATGGTATGAACATAGGATATCACTCCAGCCAACATGTTTAAAGTTTAATTAGGTTGATGTGTGGGAATACTAGTGTCTTGCTACGGTAACTTTGGCTCAAGAGCGTGGAAGGGTTTGGAACCTGCTTGCTGGTTCTGGGGCATATAGGTGCCTATAGTTAGCTTTTGGAAATGTGCCAAACATATCCACCACAAATATATCTGACCAAAAGAACTGCAACCTTCCAGAATCCCCATGTTTCCACTTGTACAATCCACATGTACATCAATGTTTCATTTATCTCCATTTTACATGCACTAAAATGCTAATTAGTGAGGAACCCCTAAAGTTAATTAGGGGTGTACAAACATATAGAGGTAGAGCGGTAATGCTAATGTAAGATTAGCTAATTAGCTAAAGTGTCAAACGTCTACACAGTTTGTGGGCTCCTGCACACTAAACCATTTTAGGTTTTACATTAAGTGTGGACTAACTAATATGATGTAATGCATAAGTTGACATGAAGAAATACATTAACAATGGTTCGCTAATGTTATGGAACCATGTAACAAGTGTTACATGTTTACTTAGCATGTAAACATGTAGCTGTTATATGCTTACTCAAGATTAGTTAAAGCATTGTAACCATAGTTAAGGTATTACTTCATGTTAATGTAAAGTTTTACCCACTTTTGTTTTTTTATACAGATGAATTCCAAAAATTAAACACCACGGGTAAAACATTTTTCTGCTAATTTTAGTGCACAGTTCCTAAGTATTTGCTAGGTGGTTTAACATGCTGTAAAAACAATTAGATATGTATATGATGTACTAAATTGATGTGCTGGCATGGTATTAGTAATACTCTCATATGCCAAATAAATACTATAAATATATTTGTGTTCAAATCTGTAATATCAGTAAATCAAATATTTCTATAATCATTTATATAATAATAAAATAATCTAATGAAATAATCTAATAATAAAATAATCCTATAAACAAGCAATCAAATGAATTATTGTGGCAGACGTAAATCTATAATTGTTAGAGATACTGCAGCCTCTTATCCCCCTTAGAAATGAGAGTTATGGTTTGCATTAAATGAATCAATAAATGCAGCACAGTGAAACACGATAGTAGCTGTCCTTCTAAAGCCTGTCTTTGTACTTTTGTGAATTCTAGACTACAAGGGCTGCTACTTTAATTTTCACTATGCTTCTCATGCTTGTCCGATTTTAATTCCAGTGCATGAATTATTACAGAGAGTGTTCAGAGCGGTACTCGCCGGCCACGGCGCAATGATTTTTGGGCTTTGGAAAGGGCAGTGGGTATATGCGCGCAGAGCCGGGGCAGCTGTCAGAGTCTGAGTGCTTTTCATGTGGAGTTAATGCTGTTTCTGGCCCGCTCATCCTACACATACTATAAATACAGTCTCTGGAATTGGCCATATCCTCTACTCTAACTAGTGCTTCCTGTCTGGAGCCAAACTTGAAAACAAAACTGAGTGACAGAACTGCACACAGACCCACACCCACAGTGACTCTCTTTCACAATCAGGCTGTCTTTTTGATGCACATACCAACATTCAGTTTCTAAAACAAATATCCATTCATTCATGTGGACTCTCTCTCTCTTTCTCTCTCTCTCTCTCTCTCTTACTTAGCCATGTGCTTTTTCTCTGACGAGGAAGCCACACAGGAGAGTTGCTCTCTCTCTCTCACTCACTCTCCTCGTTCTCCTCGTCTCTCTCCTTTCATCTAGAATGCCCCTATTCTGTGGCTCTGGCATGCTGCAGGTGGAAAACAGGGGAAAAAAAAGAGGAACAAAGGAGGGGTGTAACCTATCTCTCTCCCTCTCTCTCCCTCCATCTCTCCGTCCTGCTGACCTTGGCTGCAGATCCACACCCTCTTCCTCACTCGGCCTGTGTGGCTTCCACTGTCATCACCAGGTTTCAGCAGTGACTAAAATAAGCAGAGAGAGAGAAAGAGAGAGCAACCACATAGAGATGGTAAGGGAAAGTATGCATTACCAGATGACACTGAGAATACACAGGTTTCCGTGCAAACAGACTCAGCTTAATTTTTTTGGAATCTCCTGGTTCTTGTTGACCTGTCTCTCTCTTGCCAGTCCGCTCTCTAAACCTCATGCTTAGCTTTCTTTTCAACTGGCTTCAACAAAACGTTATTGGGATTACCATATCCAGTTACAGTGCTGTCTATGTAGTGTGTTCATCGCACACAAACACACACGCATACACACACACATACATATACAGTACCAGTCAAAAGTTTAGAGACAGCTCCTCATAGCAGGGTCTCCTCTTGTTGATCTTAATGCTTTACTGAATAAAAGTAAAGACCTCAAACTATAAAATAGCACTCATGGAATTACACAGTCCACCTTAAAACCCTCCAGAATGGAGCTTTACAGGAGGATGAACCAGCTTTCTTAACCGGCAGTGGAGATGATAGAACAAGGTTTATTACTAAGCAGGTTTGGAGCAATTCTATTGGTCTGTCCATCATGAATATTCACTAAACTGAAAGGAGAACTAGAGGTTAAAAACTTAGAAGTTTTTACACAGCTACATATATATTAGAGGTGGAGATATAGCAGAATATATATATATATATACATATAGGCCTATACACAGTATATGTATGTGTATGCACTCATCAACAAAAAAATAGCTGCACCCAGAAGGAATCAACAGACAGGACTGAGACCTGGTGGGGAGGTTTGACATTGGGAGACATGCAAATGATTCAAGTTTCACGCTCGGCCCTGCATGTGACATAAGCAAGCATGGGCCTTATCGCTGTACCTGACTGACTATATAAGGTCGTCCTGTGTTGGTGCTGTTGTGTTGGTACCCTCCTTTGATAGTGAAGTCCGCCTCAGAGACGAGTTCAAAAGCTATTGGAGCAGTTGGAAGAGTTGGAGAGGGGTCACATCATAGGGCTGCAGTAAGTGGGATGGTCTTATTGACGTACTGTGGATATTACCATAGTACACAGTTGGCCGCAGTGGATAGAAGAAGGCATGCACCCGCGACATAAGGGATCAGGGATACCAACACAAACCCCGGAGAGGGAGAGCCGAAGGATTGTCCGACATGTGCTGACTGACTCAAGAGCCGTAGTAGCGGACTTTCAGTGAGCAGTGGTGTCCTCCATGAGTCATCCTGTCAGTGCAGCACCATTGGCAGACGGCTGCACCACGCAGGACTACATGCATNAATCCGTGTGTGGAGGCACCATGGTCAGCGCCAAGATGAACGGTTTGTTGTCACACATCACTCCACCTCCACCCATACCGCACAATCTGCAGAAACTGTGTGAGAATATTCAAGCTGCATGGGATGGATTATCACAGGACACCGTTAGAAACCTCTATGTTGGGTTAGCAAACACGGTGGCCCGACTCCATACTGAGAGACAGACTTCTGTACGTGTAGCTCAATAAATATTGATCATATCAGTCTAAATTTATCATCGTTTATTGATCCTGGTAACCTTTATCTTCCTTCCCAACAGACCTGCAATCCCACACCTCCTTCTGAGTGCAACTATGTTTTTGATGAGTGAATACGTACGGTATAGATACATAGATAGATAAAGAATTTTGTGGGACCATGAAATAAACATATTAACATATTAACATATTAAGTCAGGATGCAGCACTGGTCTGGTTCATGCAGTTGGTCCTTCATAGCCTAGCAGCTGCAACTATGTCTGGGATACCTATGAACAACTTTTCAATATGCTACAGTATATTAGCAAATCTGAAAACCTGCCCAATTTCCCAAAAGGAAAGAGTGGCGGAGAGAGTGAATTGTTACTCACTTGTCAAACTGAAGACAGAGGAGGAGACGTGTATGATCTCAGTTAATGTGTGGAAGACCACATTACCAAACTAGAAAAGTACATTTCCAGAAGAATTGCTAAACCAAACATGCTGTTGCCTTTGAAGCTAACATCAGTGCCGCTAAGTAAATTAGCAGCCAGCCAGTGATGGAGTCGTCAGCCCCCTTTTCCGTACCCCAGAACATATTTTGCACACTGTAAACACACTTTTGTGTAGAGGCGTCAGCATAAAGAAAAAACATGAAAGACATAAAGCTAATAGCGAATGCTCTTTTATTGAACACAGCAGCAGAGGAGAAGCATCGCTTAGTGCTGGCTGAAATGGCCAGGGAGCAGACAGGTCCCTTAGGTACGCACTGCCACTGCCTTAACTAACACTGCCAGACAGAACAACACAAATTACACATGAACACCTCTTCAGGCTAATAGCCTAACTGTATTTACATGATTTACATACTTCCTGGAGAGGCTCCGCATGTTAGCCACATGTTATATTTATGCACAACCCCAAATCAGAAAAACGAGGGCCAGTATGGAAAAGACAAAAACCCAAAATATGTCATATTTGTCTGGTCAACCGGGTCTCCCTGACACCGCCGGTCCCTCAGACTCCATTTCCGACGGCGTCACACCCACATGTCCCCAGTTGCTCATCCCCTTTGATTTGTTTGCCTGATTGTTTTGCCTCTCTGGTTCTCGGCTCTCCTTTGTTAAGAACATCCATTCCTGCATTTCAGGCCCCACAATAGTTGGGACAGTAAAAAATTTACCACTTTGTAATATTCCCATTCTTTCTCGTAACACTTAAAAGACATTGTGGCCCCGAGGATGCCAGGTGAGAAAGTGTTTCAGGTGTGATTTTGTCCCGAAGACCGAAGGTGTACAACGGTTCGGTCATCGTTTTAAAATTCTCCACACATTCACTACTGGGGACTGGTCAGAACTGCAGGCAGGCCAATAAAAGCCATCCAGTACTAGCACCCTCTTCACCCGCTTCTGCAGCTATGCCTTTGTGATGTGTGCAGCATGTGGTTTTGCATAGTCTTGTTGAAACATGGATGGATGTCCCTGGAAAAGACGTCTTCATGAAGGCAGCATATGTTGCTCTAAGATCTAAATGTACTTTTGTGTATTAATGATGCATCACAGAAGTGTAAATGACCTTTCCCAAGGGCACTGACACACTGACCCCATTCCATGACAGATACTAGCTTTTGGACTTGATAATGGTCTGGATGGTCCATTTCGTCTTTGGTCTGGAGCACAGCGACCATCTGTATTGTAGTGGTTGATAACGGTTTGCCAGTGTAATCCCTTGCCCATGTGGTTATATCAGCTATTGTTGAATGACGGTACTTGATGCAGTGCTGTCTAAGGTTATGGATCAGAGGTTACGAATGTTCAGCTTAGGCTTGGGCCTTTACACACTGAAACTCCTCCCAACTCCTTGAATCATTTAAAGGTATTATGCACTGCAGAGGGAGAAATATCCGAGCTTTCTTTGATGAACATTGTTTTTAAACAGTTCAATCATTTTTTCATGCGTTTGTGGACAAACTGGAGAGACTCTGCCCATCTTTGCTCCTCAGAGACTCCAGGCCTTTCATGATTACGAACACCTGCTGACATCACCTGTTTGAAATGGTGTTATTATGTTTGTTTATTTATTTATTTATTTATTTTTAACCCCAATTTATTATTTATCCCAACATTTGTGGCTGTCATTTTGTTTTAAAAATAAATTAAATTGAAGAATGTGCTTTGCCATACTAGATATTTGAATAAATACAGATAAACATAAATACAGTAAAATGCACAATGAATTTTGGCTTCTGAAGAGTTACTGTTATAACACAAGATTGGATCCTGACTTCTCAGTACACAAACTAGGTACTGAATGATACTGTAACTGCTGGGCTTCCTCAAGGAGAGCTTTGGAAATGGTTAAGATTTAAGATTAGGATTTTAAGACCTACTACTATAAACATTGGGGGCTCTGCCACACCAACATGTGTTATGGGGAACCCGGGCACATGGGTTATTTTGGCCTTGGCGGGGGAGGTCACCATTAGGTGAGTGAATTTACCCATCCCCTCCTGGCTCTTCTTTTCCATGTTGCTACAGTGTAATCAAAAGGTAAACTATGCACGTTAGAAACTGGTACTGCTACCATGTACTGCTTCCTAATGTGCCTCAAGCTCACTTTGCCTTGAGTTGTGGTCTTTTTCATGTACAATACTGCACAAGGGTCAGAGACCAACCCACATTTATTTAATTTCCAGTCAAAATAGTGATTAAGTTATTCTTACTCAGGAGACAACATATAAGACAATCCACAAAAGGAAACTCAAATGAAAGTAATAAAATAAAAACAATTATTAAAACATCTCCTAAAACTCAATTTAGTAGACATAACAGTAAAAACAGTTCTTAAAGCTTTCATCTTTGAGAGAGAGAGGAAAATCAAGCCACACTCTTGCTTCAGATCTGGAAACATCCACAGGTGTTTCTGATCATCCTTCCATTGTGAGAAGACAAATCTTTTTTTATGACAATTTCATATGACTATAGATAACACTACACAACAAGATTTGTGTTCCTGGCCTGTATGTATTGTATTGCTTATGTGTAAAAACAAAATATATACGTCACCAACTTTGTCTCTGTGAGCAGGACACTGAAATGAAAAAATCTGATTTATTTTACATGTTGATATTAACACATTGCATGTAATTTATATTTTGCTAAAACAGAAAAAACTGCGACAGATTTCTTAAAAACAGCTTTTAAACTTCAGTGAATCTTCAAAACTTTACAGAATAAATGCGAGCAGCAGTCATCCACCTTACCTTCCAGAGTTCTCCTGCAGTGCTCGCACGTGAAATGAGGAGCCCACGGTTTGTCTTGATCCCTGACAGGCATGCCGAAGTATGCTCTGCAGGCCTTGTGCATCTTAGCAGATGCTTTTATGGAGTACTTCTGCACTCTGGTTTTGATAAATTGGTCCACAGACGGAGCAGAATGCGTCTGCCGGATGCTGCAGCCTCTTGATGCCATCTAGATTAACTAATTATCCACTATCCACTTACTCAGCTGGAACACACCTGTATTTATACTGCTATGTATGCAGACAGTTCTAGACAGTTCTACAAAAATTTCAAAAGTTCTAGAAAATTCTGGACAGTTCCAAAAACTTCTCAGGAGCTCTCTCACTTTAATAACTGTGGCCTCTGAAGTTTGCACAGTACTGCATATGCCAGCCAAAGCAGCATTGTTCAGCTATTTCAGAATCTACAGTGAGCTGTATAACCTCCAGCAGACGTACAGATAGGCCGCAAACAACGTTTTACAAAACCCCGTCCCACCCCGCTGCCAGTTCCACTGTAACTGTTAAGAGGTCAAACTGTATCAGCAGGTCTAGTCTGACCACCCAAATGCAGGTTAATACAGGCTGCATTTATTTACACTTGACTTTAACAGTCTCCTAGCCTCTGGCGCACAGACGGCCTATTGTCTGTGTTTAAGAGTTCAGCCTGAGCGATGAGCCGATGGTCCACAATGTCTCCCTCTGTGCTGTGAGCATAATGTGGGTACATGTGGAAGACCCTAAAACCACCCAGCGTACAGAGGTCAGCGGGGATCCGGTTACAGATCAGCGCCATTGAAGCGAACACACTCGGCACCCTCACAGTTAACGTCACCGTTAATGTCTGACATCACTCTGAAAACACTTGTAAAACAGACACACACACACACACACACACACACACACTGACACAGGCCAAACATCTCTCTTCCACAATGAGCACTTATTCTCCACTTTGTACATCGCACAGCCGGATCCCTTTAACCAGCGTACTCATCCGAGACCGTTTTAAAGTCCCTAATAAAATGTAATTGAAGCTTATTACTGACTAATTGTGGGTTTTTAGGAGTTTAAGGTGTTCGGTGCAGTTTCAACTCTGTCAGGACTGTCGTGTAGATCAGGTCTACTTGATTTCTAGCCAGGCCTCCAGTGTAGGAGGTGAAAACTACCATAATTAACTTATCACTAGTCATGATTTAACACACCTCACATACACCGGGTGACTACATGTGTCAGAAATCCAGGTACATGGATCGAGATTTCACATGGATTCGGCAGGCGCTTACTGTTTTCTAAATTTACCAGGACGTTTTTAACAAGACGACAAACTTCACAGGGCCAAGAATAGAAATAAAAACCTGTAGCTAACAGGTAGGCAAGATAGAAGTGATTTACTAAAAGCACTATGGGTACAATAACCTTAAATATGAAATAAATGCTTCTTTGAATTTACATCATTAAAATATGTGTGGAGTGAATAAAACTGAATTGCAAATGAATATAATTATAAAGTTAACATATTACATAAGCACAATAATTGCAAAAACAAGTAACCCAAGGCCCAGTTTAACAGAGTGGTTTTGTTGATTCTGATGCCTTTAGTGCCTTGCCTCGCTTCTGCTGATGCTTTAACTTCTGATTTAGGAGATTTTGATGCCTTTAGTGATTTAAGCTGGTTCTGCTTGTGCTTTAGTCAGTAATTTAGAAGGTTTTGGTGTCCTCAGTGACTCACCTTGCTACTATACCCCTACAAAAAAGACGTTTAGTAACTTTAAACTAAAAATTTAGATTTAGGTTTACTCTTTATTGTCCTTATCAGTGACACTAAACACAATTACACTTAGGTAATCTTGGCTTATACTGATAAGTATACAGAAAAGTCTGTTTGGCTTATACTTGAACTTAATCTTTTGATCAGAACACATTTAAGGAAACTATAATTAAGTATTGCTTTGAACATAAAGGCATCAGTACAATATTTAGCCATTTTGATTTATGTTATATATACATTATATTTAATTTTTGGATTTAAGTTACAAGTATGTTCTTAATTCTGGGTGTGTCTTAATTATTCTTATATGTGTAGTCCACTGGTAAGTCCAGTACAGTTAAAGTACAGTTGAAGGTGCATTTTGAGTAAAAAAAATAATACCCAAGTCAAAAACCTAGTTGTAAACTTTAAAGTGCAAAAATAATATCTAAGTAGCAAACTGTAAGTATTAAGTTCACTTCCAGGTATACTTTAAGCTGTTTAAAAACTACTTAAGTTTACTGAGAACATACTTAAAAGTGTACTTAATTGTCGTCACCTCACAGCAAGAAGGGGCTGCGTTCGGTTCTCGGCCAGGGCGACGAGGGTTCTCCCTGTGTCTGCGTGGGTTTCCTCCCACAGTCCAAACACATGCAGTCAGGTTAACTGGAGATACTAAATACCTATAAACTTTATCTGTAAGTTTTAGTATAGTCTAGTAACAGCTAACTTTTAGTATAGTTACAGTCCAAAATAAACCATAGATGTGAACTAGTTGTGTACTCAAAGTTTACTCCTCTTACACCCAAAATATACTTAAAATGTACTTTCATAAACTAAGAAAATGGGGCAATTTAGTCCCAAGAAGTATTAAAATAATACACTTACAAGTTACTAATAGTAAACTAATATTAGTAAATGTATTACATAAAGTATACTCAGGAAATCCACTTCAACTTTACTTAACTTTAATTCATAAAATTAGGTTTAAGTGCACTTTTTTTGTAAGGGTAGCTGTTTTTGGTGCCTTCAGTGGCTCGCCTTGCTACTGTTTGTGTTTTTAGTTACTGGTTTGAGTGTTTTTGGTACTTTCAGTGGCTATTTAATTAATTTGATGGTTGTTGGTACAGTTAATCACTTGTTTAGTGCTTGGCGAGAGACAGTTTTGGTGCTGCTTGCACATTTATTCACTTTTTTCGCTTCTTTGACCTTTCAGTGGTGCCATTTGCGCTTTTAGTCACTGTTGCTTTGACAGCAGTTAAACCAAAAGTAGCTTCCTCTGCTGTCAGAGCTGAGCTTTTTTCACTCTCTTTCTTCCACAGCAGAGACTCTCCCGGCTAAAGCTAACTGACACTGAGCAAATTAGCCTCACCATCACTCACAGGCAGCAGCAGCCGGTGGAACGGGCAGACAAATTCATCAGGACTTAAATCCCTCCACCCGTCTGTCAGGGCTTCAGCCACTTTTTTTTTTTTCTGCCGTATTTTCCAACACATATTATTCTTTCCTTGTGTCTTCTTGAGCAGGAGAGCAAAGTGATGTGCTGCTGTTTTCTTTAGGGGAAAAAAAGAAATAAAAATAAAACACCTGTCCAAATAGCAGGGAGAGCGGCCTGTCACCAATGGTGATGACTGCATTTTTCCCCCTTTTCTTTCTTTTTTTATTCCTTTAATATGGTGGACATGAGGCACCAGAGAAATGCACTCAAGTTTGAGGAACAACAATATAATAATAATAATAATAATAATAATAAACATAATCAACAAAAACAATCAACAAGAGCATCAGGCAATGTGGAACCAACAGATTCTAATATATATATATATATATTATTATTTTTTTACCTTTTTGTAATTTTCACCAGAGTAGATTCATTTAGATAGTGTGGGATAACATGGAGAACACCTTGAGAACCCCCTTTTTTTTTAAAAGATTTAAACTGATGCTCACTGGTGGCAATTTAATGCAAGACAGTGACCTATAATGTTACATACATAGACCAAACACATGACAAAGGCAGTACGAAACTGCCAGACAATAAACAAATGCATAAAATATAAATTATCCCAACTACTGATTGCTGATTGTTTGGCTTTGATAAGCTTAGCTATAAGATATGCCCATATCTATGCCTATAGCTACAGATATGCAAAATTGCATAGCTGAACTGTGTAGGGTAAACCAAAGGTGTAAGACATGAAACCAGCCATTACCGTTACGTCGATGAGAACTGAGTCATCATTGAAACGGCATAAATGTGGTGGCAGTAGAAGAGCAAGTAATCAAGTAATTTAGATAAATTATCTACTGTTGGGGTTCATAGGTCTGTTACCTTGGAACATTCCTGAACCATGAACAAATTTAGAATTAGGGATGCATGATAACATTTGAATTATATTAATATTGTCAGATGATTGTCATTCTGGCTAATAAGCAAAACAAAGAGAAAAAAGAAACTGGAGTAGAAGAAAAACTTGTAAACGAGTAGCGAGGTTCTGCTTGCAGTTCATTTCACAGCACAGGAGCACCTTCACTTTCCCTCAACTACCTCTCTCTCTGTTTTTCTCTATTTACAAAACACTAATTTTTAAAATCGTGCTTCTCTTTCATGCTGTAAACACGAGGACTGTACCGCTGCTCTCCACAGCACGCTCATCACTGAAGAGGAAAGAACAGTGAACGCAGCAATCTGTCTACGCTGTGCGTATTACACAGTCAGCTTAACCGCAACACTGCTTCAGAATTTCAACCAAACTGAGGACACACAAAGAGGTTGAGTGATTGCTTACAATACAATTATTGGCATCAGACAGATGTTTAGATCGGATATATCTTGGCATGAGACTTGATGTTTAAATTAATTTGATGACATATGTATAGTACTGAACTACTGTGCTTAAATGTCTGCATTGTATTTATGCTGCATGTGTAACGCCACAGGGACGAGTTAAACCTCTCACGGTCCCAACTTCTACATCCTATAAATCCTTCAGGCACCAGAAGATACACATGGGCATGAAATAAAAAGGGTATAGAAGTGTTTGTACCATAAAAAGAGCATCTAATTATGTGTACACATGGAAGCGTATCACCTGTCTAACAGGGCTCCTTTAAGTGAAGATAAAGGCTCAAAGGGCTTTTCCTTCGTTAGTAGTGTGAGTGTAAGCCCTCTCTCTCTGTGTGAAAAATGCCCCGGCAGGGCTGAAATTACACCTCCCCGGGGTCTCCTCCATCTTCAATCGCATTGTCACACCTGGAGATGAAAAACAGCACGTCGGCCATGTTTCAGGACACTTCATACACCTGCTTTAACTGATACCAGGCCTATTGTTTGCTTCTCCATCACGGTTTGTGGTTTCACATCGACCCAGACTGTTTAATCTGCCTCGCCTAAGCTTAGAAAAGAGCACTGCTAAGAGGACTAGGATATAGGATTCTAGGAATACCTTCTTAGTCTGACAGTCCGTAATGTACTCTTCAAAAGATCATTTCTCATGGAAATTTGGGAAATTGAGGTGTTTGTACAGACATCAAAAATCTTTTTTTGGCGTTTTTAACTGCTTTAACTTCATTTCACTTCCCCATCAGGGAAAAACACAAAAAAACCTGCAGGCTGATGAGGCGAACAGCCCAGGAGAGCAGGACAGAGGATTTCAAGCATAACTACTTACCCAGATCACATTACACTCAATTACAGCCATCTCGCTTTAAAATATATTCATATTGGACAATTTCCCTGACCACATGACCATCATCTACCACTGCAATAATACGACCTTGGGATTTGGATGTGGAAAAACATATGTTTCACATTTCCAAAGGATAAAAAAAGCTAATAACCATCATAACGCGTTGTAGTATTTTAATAATGCTTACAAAACAACACATTTTTTATTTCTAAATGTACAGAGTATACAATATTCTCTTTCACTAGGATGAGTAAAGCTATGCTTGATAAAGTGTAGTGTTTAAATATAGAATTTTTTTTTTTTTAGAAGACATTCGACAGAACTTTTCCGAGAGTTCTTCAGATCCCATTACAACCAATGAATGAAAACACTTGCAGGATTACAACAAAAGAAAAAAAACAGACTTTCACAAGACAAATAAAAACCACTTGTCAAGTAAATATGTTACAGCTGAGCCAAAGACTATGGCCATTGAAATGTCACCACATTAGCAGTCATTAGCCCCTTATTGGTCCAGAACCAGACATCATTATATCACAGGACATGACTGTATGTACTGTAACACAGCAGCGAAGGGGTTGGCGGTGGGGGGTGGGGTAGTTTCATACTAAATGTGGTGGTATGGAGAGAGCAAGCACAGGTGAAACGGGAATGCTGGGTTGATAGTGTGTAAACAGCAGTCCTAGATTAATAGATACTGATACAGTCTGCAAAATCAAAGTCCTCAACTGTTGGACACGGCTCAGCCGGTTTGCTCCTCTGTGTCCTCGTTATTAGGTATGGCCAGAAAGACCGCAGTGCTCCTTACACTTCCCACCACAATTCAATCTTTCTCCTTTAATCCCTTTGGGCTTGCTTGCAAAAAAAAAAAAAATTATAAAAAAAAAAAATTATAAAAAAAAATCTAAGTTTGGCGCTGTTATGCTCCTCTTGCAAATTAACACTATGTTCTGGAAGTCATTCTGGCTAATAAGCAAAACAAAGAGAAAAAAGAAACTGGAGTAGAAGAAAAACTTGTAAACGAGTAGCGAGGTTCTGCTTGCAGTTCATTTCACAGCACAGGAGCACCTTCACTTTCCCTCAACTACCTCTCTCTCTGTTTTTCTCTATTTACAAAACACTAATTTTTAAAATCGTGCTTCTCTTTCATGCTGTAAACACGAGGACTGTACCGCTGCTCTCCACAGCACGCTCATCACTGAAGAGGAAAGAACAGTGAACGCAGCAATCTGTCTACGCTGTGCGTATTACACATAGTCAGCTTAACCGCAACACTGCTTCAGAATTTCAACCAAACTGAGGACACACCAAGAGGTTGAGTGTGTGTAGCTTATGTGCTGCGCTTCAGAGCAGTTTGCTGGTTGTGACTAAACCTTTCAGAGAGATTTAGACGATGAGAGAAAAGAGAAAAAGAGAGAAACAGGGAGGTGAGAGAAGGGGATCCAGTGTCTGCTGATCATTGTATGACACACATGGAGCTTCGCGGAGGGTTGACCGTCCGGGCCACAGACTCCTGACTGTAGTTCACGATGTCCGCCTTCACAACCCGCTACACACACCAAACATAAAAAGGAGAAGATGTTAACTTTGCCATCAAATCTTTATTTAACCCCTTTCTAGACCGATTGTGATTCACTGCTGTAAAGGTTCTCTACGTGTTTTTATTATACATACCACTTAATAAATACTCTAAAATGAGTTTTCACTCTGAGACTTCTTACAGTATTAAAGTACTTTATTAGTCTTTGTGTAATGGTGTATTTATTTTTATCACTCATATTATTCATTATAACATTATTATTATTTTCAGATAAATATGAAGTATTTTTCAGTGCTATCAGAATCTGTAAACTTGACCTCATTCTGAAGAAATTTTGGCTTTCTATAAATTTCAATTACTACCGTATTCAGTTTGTTAGCTAGATATTTAACTCCGGCTACGTTACTTCTATTGCAACTAGCAGGAGTTTACTAAGAGGAAAGAAATGTAGCTCTGTTTCAGCAATACACTAGGTCAAACTAGCAAACTACCAAAAATATCAGTTAACTACAATGGCTAAAAAGACAATTTAGTGAGAAACATATAGTAATAATGCCACTTACACTACAAGTTCCGCAGGTGTAAATTAAGGTAAGTATGACTGAGCTCAACTGTAAACATCCCGGTGGTCTAACACAACTACAGCTACAGCTACAGAGCAACAACTTCTAGGTCCAAATGCTCAGTCCTCCATACGCACACTCACACAGACACTCACACATACTGGTATGTTATTGAACAGAGCAGATCTTGCTCCGATTGGAGTCTTGAGCAATCGGTCCCTCATCCTGAGGATAGTCCACCAACTCGGCTCGAACTATCCGCTACAGATGCGCATACGCAAGCACGCAGACAAAGACATGCAGGCAGAGACGGGGAAAGACGAAGAAAGGCAGGAAAAATGGACAAAAACCAAAAGAGTTATGAAAATGAGAAAGCAAAGTACAATGACAAGAAAGAACAAAGAACAGTTAAAGTGCATTTGCAGCTAAATATGATTAATTATGAAGAAAGAAAGAGGAGGGCTGGTTTCAGAAAACTGGATGCCACACTTTGGCCTCTCATTAATCTCTCTCTCTTTCCTTCACACACCCACACCCACACAGTTTTCCAGGATGATGGAGAGGGCTCCTCGGCACAGCCTATCTGTTTAGAGGTCACGACCTCGTGTTAACCTCTTTAAACGTGACAACTGTTAATGAAAGTTCATACATACATGCACACACACAAACATACAGCTGCTGAGCTGTTAGATTAGATTACTAAATTGGATTCTTCCCAGTAACACCGCAGACACAGTCCAACATATTAAACACATTCAAGTCGATGACAAATCAGAGATTATACTGTAAATGTAATCATTATTTAATCATTGTTTAATCATGAGTTGTATGTGGGGCTGTATGTGCACACAAATACTTTTGTTTAAAGGGTAGATTCATAGTTTATATAATGGCATAAAAAATACATTTTAAACAAGATCATCACGCATACCGGAAGTCATTTACCATAACTGAAAATGTGATTAGATCCTTTGTACCTGGGCACCTTTGTGTTGTGTGTATACAGTATAACATTCAGAGAAAACAGAACTTACAGACAAATGTTTAGTAATTAGTTGGATACTTTTAAAGTTGTTATTTTGCAACATGTTGTGATTTAAAAGTCTTTGAATAATTTACTTCATCTGCATAAATGGCATGCTCTGACATTCTTAGCAATCCACTTTGTTCCAGAAAGAGGGATTGCAGAATAAGTTGATAAGGTGTTAGAAAAGAAGATCATTTAATTTAATCTAAAATCTAAAATTTATTACTGCCTAACCACAAACACACACCATTAACTCGAAATAGGTTGTGCTTACCTGTGACTGCTCTATTTCTGCTTTATTCAGTTTTATTCCCAAAATCTCTGCTGCCACTCTCTGGAAACAAAGAAACACCTACAGAACACACACACACACACACAGACGCAAAGACAATATTTAAATTTGTTTAAACAAATATATAGTCACTGTTGGTAAGACTGTTGTCTCCTATTTTTAAGGCCAGCTGTTCTTTACCAATAGAAATGGTTGAAAATGATAATAAATACTACCATAATAAATTAATTTGAAATGTTTTTGTGTAAGTTACAATTCTGGTAAGATACAAGGTTTTATTCTGACAATGGAAATATGGTAAGCATACATAACATGCCTGGTTCTATTACAGTTCAAATAAAAGAGAGATGAGGTTAAAACAACCTGAAAATAGAAAGAGAGAGAAGCTGTGTGCACGCAAACATGCATGAATACATGCATGCATGTGCAAAGTGAAGAGTATGTGCGCGTGTGATTGCACTTGTGTGTTGCTGACCGAATCTCCTGTCTTGGCTGACACGAACTGGCTGATGAGGCCGTTTTCCTGGCAGAAGCGCTGGTGCTTATCCACTTTCACTGTCCGCATATGCTCTAGATCAACTACACAAAAAAAATAAAATAAAAATACATGCACATTAGAGAAACACATTTAAAAAAAGCAGAATGTTCAAATCTGTATGTCAGAGACAGGATGTAACCACTCCACCACAACCTTAATGAGAGAAAACAATTTAGCCAGGAGGCCAAATTTCAACTCATGTGCTCTCGCTCTCTCATAAACAGCCTCTTAGTCAGTTTAAAACATACAGTACACAGTGGCTCTGCAGAAATTTGTGCAGTTACCAAATGAGGCACACAGCCACTTTTATATAAAAACTGTTGGGAATGGATGAACCCAAGTGATTACACAATGTTCAATAAACTGAAAATAGGGGGGGCGCTGTGAGCATTGCTTAAGTACCAAGAATCTTTCAGCCTGTCACTCATTCACTCAGGTGTATAAAATTGCCTTGGCAAGTTTCTCCGCCTGTGTGCAGTGACAAGCTCTGGAATCAAGGTCCACAAGCGGGTGGTGAATTGTGTCAGTCATCAAAACAAAATACAATCCCAAGCAAATCACAGATGTCATAATAACCCAGAAATATCACACAATCAAAACATTGAAATACTAACAAAAAGTCTGAAAATATGAGCAACAGTCAGCAATTTCTAAAATACAAAGCTAGTAAAAAAAGTGGCAACAGTATTAATGAGGCCATCCAATTGTCTGATGCAATGAGGATCAGACATCATAAATGTGTAATACCATGTAAAAATAAACATTAATTAACATTACCTTAATTCATTGAAATGAAATGCACTAATGTATCATTACATGTTGAACGCTATTTGTTACACCAGAATAGTAATATTTAATCTAGATTTTTGATAGAGCTTCTTCCATCTTGGTTTTAGACACAAACGAGACTACCAGAGCAACAGGTACCAAGATTTTATGTTTAATCATCAATAAACACAGGACAGATAACTATATGTGTGTGTGTGAGACAGGGAGAGAGAGAGAGAGAGAGAGAGACAGACAGAGACAGACAGAGAGAGGGGGAGAGAGAGAGAGGGAGAGAGAGAGAGAGAGAGAGAGAGAGAGAGAGAGAGAGAAAGAGAGAGAGAGATGTCAGAAAAACCATACATGCCTAAAGGCTACAGCTACCATTACAGAGTATTATCCTATAGAACACTGTACTTTTTACCCTGAGGGACCATATACCCACACAAATACATATACGCTGACCTGTCTTTGAACCCTGCTGAGATAACACCTGTATGTGTGGGTATGTCAACAGCTGAGCTGTGGTGGTTTGCATAAAACACCTTAAATATTAATCTAAAGTTAAATGCTCAAGGGATGCATTATCAAACAGTAAATTCAACTTTAAATGTTACAACTCAGAAATAAACATGCAGAAGGATCTAAACCCAGGCTCTAAAACTCAATTTATCCAATCACACAACTTTTTCACTTTCCACTTTTATTTTTTTAATTTAATACATCTCAGTTTAGGTAAATATTCAGAGTAAAACAGAGAAAGAAAAAAATTCAGGCCAAATTACACTGAACAAGTTTCACGCAAGAGCCCACTGATTCACCCCAAATCTCAGCTGTGCACCGTGTGCTACCTGTTTGCATCACATTAAGACAGTTGTGGCCTCAAGGAACTGAAATCTGTGCTGTCAGTATGGACTGATTTAGTGCACGCACAACAATGTCCTGCCTCACTGAAAACCGTCACACACACCCGCTGTGATGTCACTGCAGGGTCACTACCAGGTCAACACAGAGGGGTCAGGCAGAGGTCACTGAGCTTAAAGTAAAGATTCTCTTCTTGTCTTTCTCTCTCTTTCTGGGCTTTGTATCAGGGACGGACACACCCGGTGTCTACTGAACTCTCTGTACAAGAGTGTGTCTGTGTGTACAGGTATAGCAAGGTATTGTGTTTCCCTATACCTTCCCGTTTCTATTCAAGCTTTCAATCACACCGTCACCCTGCTTTCAAGCCTACGTTGAAATTGTTAGTGTCTGAGAGAGAAACAGAGCCTTCAAATGTTTTGAAAGTACAAAGCGAATTTACAAAACAGTAATTTAAAAATGACTCAGCGTTACTGTTGTGCAGTAATATCTAAAGATAATATCACGTGCTTGCACTGTAGGACTCTTGCTAACCATGCAGAGAGGAATATAAACCTTTATTAGCACTCAGGACCAGTTTTGACTCCATTTGTATGTGACTGTAGCCCTACAAGTTCAGAGATGTGGGGGCTGAGCAGGTAGTGGCCCATTTAATGATTACTTCTTTGCTAGAGGCTCTGAATCTCTGAATCTGACAAACATAAAGCATTCAATGACACTCCGTGATCCAAATAGTTACACAGCAATGACACGTTTAACAAAAACTGAAGAGACCATTTAACACACAGAAATGCTCAACACACACACACACACACACACACACACACACACACACAAATGCAGATGCATTCCCTGGCACTCACACTAACTCCCTGTCTCTATATGTATAAACAGGTAAAAGTGAGTATGTGTGTTTTATTAATGATGGTCTGGAGCAGAGGAGGCTCTCTGGCTGCTACCATCACTAAACACAGCTAATCCTCTAGATCCATTAGATCCTCAACACTTCTACAGGCTTATCAATCAACCTTACATACACGCTCTTACATGTACAGGCACGCATGCACACACATAGACACGCAAAATCTATATTGCTGTAATGGTCGATTTCTTACTTGCCATAACAAAGGCATGTGTACAAAGACCAAGAGACATCCTTTACTCAACACTGACTACTGCCTGGCACCGCTGGCCACAACATTTCACAATCTGGTCGCTGAACATGCAGAGCCTAGGGCCCGAGTGACCATTTTTCTTAAAGATTTTGCGAGGCAAATCATGATGAATTTACATATGAATAATAATAAAGCAGCTCTTTGGTGAGGGACATTTATTGCATCAAATCACGCTTTGTTAGTATTTACCAGCTGTAATGTTAATGTTAACACCACCATAGCTAACTTAATGACAAGTGAGAACTTCAACGTAGAATTCAGACCCAGCTGCAACCAGACAAACATACAAAGAGGACAAACTGAGGATAAAAAAACCCTTTGATAAGGATATGACAAAAAGACAGATTACAATTAAACAAAAGCAGATTGCAAAGGAGATACGCTGGAGTGAAGTGGAAGGAGGCTAGAGTGTGATTTTGAAAATCATGTGATTTGATATTCCCTTCAGTAAACATTTTACATCACTGGCAGGCATATACGCAGGTGACAAGGAGGCAGGATGGAAAAGAGACACAACAACAACAATGGCACATGGCAGGGGAAAAAGGCACATGGTAGTGACAAGACCAAAACTTGGACTGGAGAGGAGGTGATAAACATACAGCCATAGCTTTCAATACGAGCACTATGAGGTCGGATGGAGTTGTGTTTCGTTACTGAAGTAAGCTTATTTATTGTACATATAATGTGCTCAACTGGCAAGTACATATTTTTATATCGGTCTTATGTTGTCCTGTAGATTGTTTTTTGTTAGCAGCGCTGACTATGGAACGCTGTGTAACTGTGAAAGCAATGTGGCCCCAACAAAAGGACCAGCAAGACTGCATAGAACTGAAAGATAAGCATCACTGAAACTGCTCAGATGGAAACACCAGTAAATCATTAGGTGCATGATGTGGTAACATGCCACTGTTTGAGTGGGTAACCATGTGTAATTCTAACAGACCACACACCAAATATTACAAATTAAGAGTATGCTATTCATAGGTGACGCCTTAATCTAAATCAACCCCTTATTTAGACTCCCCTCTAAAATATATCTGTATATGCCACTGGTGACATCAGCACTCAAGTAGCTTTACATGTTTTATAAGAGTGGTGCTCTGCATCAATGACACAGGGTGTCCTTGTCATACCTGTGAGAACATTTGGTTCCTCACGTAGCAATCACAACTCTAACACACACACCAAGCACACGCTCTGCAACACGTTCACAAATAACAGAGACAGTTTTTCACACACGTGATCTGTGTGTAACATAAATCACAGTAGCTCTGTGTATAGTCACACCTGAACAGCCAGCACCATCAGCAGCCCAAAAAAATGGAAATATTGTTTTCATAAAGGTCTTTAGTATGAAGTAAAATTCAGCATTTGTCCCCGAACGTGTGCACAGTCTCACTCGCGCACACACACACACACACACACACACACACACACACACACACACACACACACACCACTTACTCGCTTACACACAAGAGATTTTGCATGTGAAATGAAAAACCTCAGGATATTTTGGCAGTTACCGTGAAAAGTATTCCTGACATGCCTCATTCATTATCGATACAAACAGACTAATGTGTTTCGTTGAAGAAATATTTTCCTAAAAGCTATTGTTACCAAAAATAGTGGCTGGAAGTCTGCAGTGGAGTTATTGTACATATAGACTTTCTCCAGCAGTGGGACATGGAGAACAGAACAGTGTTATTCTGCTCCAAACCTGACCGTCACAGAGAGAGTACAGCGATCGCACACAAGCGCACATACAAGCGCACATGAGCAAACGTGCAAGACAGAAAGAGACGGACAGACAAAAAAAATAAATACATCTGTTAATAAATAAACACATACATCTTATTATATCTTAATACATTCACTTTCATGAGCTGCAGAGTGGTGATGATGTGCGTTACGGCTAAAGGCCAAAACTAAACGTTTACCCACAGAAAAGAACAGAATACAACAGAAAGAATAACAAGCAATACAAAGAAACAATTCAATATTATGAAAAAAAAAGAAAACAACAACAAAAAAAACAAATAGGAGTGTACACAGTTCAGTCTACCTCATCTGTGAGTTAATACTGACCCAAATTGTCAAATAAAACTTCCAATGGTGGTTATATCCAGAATGAGAAGTTTTAATGCTGAGCACAACAAATCCTTACCATCCACTTCTGCACCAGTTAGTTCTACAGTGGCACAAAAATTTGAGTCAACTTAATATTTAAAAGGCAGTTTACTTCAAAGGGTTTTGATTTTACTTGATTTTTTTAGTTTGCTAGCATCACTGCACTAGTATAATTCCAACTTGATATCAAGTAAAAAAAAATCTTTTTGTTGGGGGGATTAAGTCCCCAGTATACATTTATTAACTCTTATAGATACATAAATATGAGAAGCAGGTAAATGACTGAATTCGGTTAATTCATCAAAAGAGCACTGTAACAATAACACTGCTTTTAAGTCGGTGTGGTTATTAAGACATCTCATAGGGGAAAAAGGCAGGATTGAACTAGATCTCCTGAATATGACCAGTCAGCAGGTCAAAGCTTTCAAAATACGATTTCCTACAGCCATCTTTATCCAGGTAAATGATGATATGATGTCAGAACTGGCCATTAGCATTAGACATAACCCCAGCCCGATCAGGTAGACAGGGCTAAACAAATCCCAGAGTTTGACTCCATACAGCCTTGTGTACATTACAGTCCTCACGATCATTTTTCTCGTCTAATCTAATCTAGACCAGTGTGTCCCATCTCCCATACTCACTCACTCATGCATGGCACCAACGGATACAGAACTAATCCTGCTGTTCACTTGCTATCTGCATTTGTGTATGTGTGCACATGTTATTAATGCACTTGAGGGTTATCAGCATGTGTAGATCTGGTAGTGGAGGTCTGCCTCTCTCTGGCACTCTCGTTCTGTCCGTCCGTCTGTCTCTCTCTCTCTCTCTCTCTCTCTCTCTCTCTCTCTCTCTCTCTCTCTCTCTCTATCTGTGACTCTTGTGTGTGGAGGGGGTTGTTATTAATGCAGTGGTTGGGGGTTATCAGCGTGTGTGGATCTGGTAGTGGAGGTCTGGTTCTTCTCAGTTGGTGTCAGTGTGTCCGTATAGCAGGAAGACCAAGCAAACACTAAATAAACTGTTTACGTGTGCGTGTGAGAGATAGCAAGACGAATCATCAGCGAGCTTTTTAAAGAGTTAAAGCTTAGTAAGTGCATGTGTGCATGTAAGAGAGATGGAGCCATGACAGATTACAAGGAGAAAAGAGCAATGGCTACACCTCGTCCCTCTCACCAGGAAATGTTTACTTTAACAACCGCCGCTGTGGCGTCATGCCATCTGAAACACACATGCACACATTCGCACACACGCCAGAAATTCTACTTGAACTTATACATCTCTATTACCGAAGCTTGTGGTGTGCCTCAGGGTTCCATTACGGGTCCTTTACTGATGCACTCAGTGATACAATAACAAGCTGTATCTAAAGCCATCAACTGATTCATAATATAGCACCGACTGCTGCTACCTGTAAATTAAAGAAAACCTTTAAAAAGATTCAAATATTAAAATCACAGACATTAGCCACATACAGCAGATCAACCATGCTGAAAAGCTCAAACTTGAAGAGGAATAAATGCACAAACAATTTGGTGCCTATAAGCACATACAAAAATGCTTATTAATTTCTTAAGCCCCAAGTGCATTAGGCCCGTGCAGAACACACAGAAAGAGCCCGGTGAAGTGAGAGCTCTCTTTGTGCTGGGGTCAGCCTGGAACATTTAATGGAGCAGGTAACTGCCAGCAAATAAACTTCACATAACACTGTTAACAGCCACCGACACTGTTTAACCTAAACACACAGCGAGTGTGGGGACAGGACAGAGTTATGCGGGTCGAACCCCACAGTGAGGGCTAAGGGGCTTTTATGAAACTCAGAGGACCTCTGAACTCCAGCCATAACTCGGCCCACGGCAGTCTCGTACAGAAGAGAGCGGGCTATGGAGGAGCGGGGAAGTGCTTGTCTGGTCTTTGGAGCTTGCTAGCTGCCGTTAAATAGCTCCACTAACAAGCTGCTCCCTGGTCAGGTCGTTCCATTAGAGTGAGCATGAGGGAGGCAGACCCCTTGCCGATGCGCCTCTCTTAAGTGGCTCTGCAAAGTTATAAACACTGCGACTAACAGAGCCATCAGCACACATCAACACCCATTTACTCTGATAAAGCACAGACACTGTCTGCAGATTGAGATACTAACACGCACACAAACACTTCCACTATACATACCAAAAATATTACCGCATTTCTCCTAGTTCACTGGGGTTGAAAATAAGTCTGGTCTCAGAAACTGTATCTAGAGTTGTAGGTACAGTATTTATAAAAACATGTTGAAGAATTTTTGTTTTAAAATGTCCAGCTCGATTGTAGCGTGACTCTGGCATAGCACTGTTGTGAAGGCTCAAAGACCTGAGTTTGGCTTGAGTAACACATGCCAAGTTTTGCATGAGATTCCATGTGGAATGGGAAGAGGATGTGGTAAAAAATGCAGCGTGTGTGCATGTGAAAAGTTTTAGCTTGTGCTTATAGTCCTGTAGTCCTGCCCAATGTCCTATAAAACATATCAAAGGCAACCTACACGACTGTTTCTCTTGTTGAAATGCAGTAATGCTAATGGAGACTGAAAGACTAATGTCCATGGAGGAGATTTAGCTTTAGAGTAATCTACAATCATTCTTTATTACTGGGTTCTCCAAGAAAGTCTGAACCTACACTTAATCTGTGCTACAACACAGGATACACAGCAAGTAATGTGACCAAAGCCTCTGGACAGGACCTGGGAGTTCAAGGTGAGCCGGGGGGGGGTAGAGTTGGACTGAGGTTTAGATTTAGACAGCGCTATGCAAGGATGGCTTCAGCTTTTCAGGAAGTCACTGGGCTGTGTAAGCATGTGGAAACGGCAGTACTCTGGCTTGGTGATGCTAATCACTCTGGACATTGACTGCCTCTTTACTGAATCCACTGCTCTATTAAATGGCTTCATAGCATGTAACTTCATAAGCAATATGAAAACAAACTGTTTCATAAATGCCACAAGCACAGCTCATAAAAAGCAGCCTGGGCCTAGCATTAGGGTCTGCGGCCACAGTTTGGGCAGCTGAGCAAAACTTCTACAGCTGCCAGGCCACTCAGAACAGCATGGAGGAGAAGCTGCCCAATCCCATCAGTGGGAACAGCAGCCTTAGTCATGGATGTGCGTGTGTTTCGGTGTGAGAGACGGTGGCCAAATGAAGTGTTCAGAAATAACATGTACATATCTACACATTTCTCCTTTCTTTTCTCTCTTCCACCCACATCGCCATCAGCACTGGACTGCAGCGCTTGTCAGGGAGTCTGTATGTAACCAAAGAGCATGTGTCTGAGAGCGAGGATGAAACAGGCTGATGATTGTTTAATGTGTTCACGATGCAGAGCTTAAAGGGGGATTCTGTGTGCACATGGCGTTGTCATATGGAGAACAACCTAATAGGTAAATTACTGAATTAAACGTGTCTGTGTATGTGTGCATGATTCCCTGTCAGACTCACTCTCTGTGATATAGATTGTGAAGGGCAGAATCAAAAACTACAGCAAGCAGCTCCCTGGTGTTACCTTACATGTACCCTTATACAGCTGTCTCAAACACCGCCAACATGCAACATTTGCCTGGCTAAACCTACTGCGTTGGTAGCACGGTGTACTAGAATTTAGAAAGTTACATGCAAGATGAAATTCTAGATATTTTAGGCCCCAGCTAATTAGTTGAGAACATTTCAGCTCATTCGCTCAGAACATTCCTGTTCATGTTAAAGTAGAAGCAAATTAGAGCGAAGCAATTAAGTCTGAATTAAAAACACTTTTTGGATCACACAATAATGTTGCCATACTTTCTACTGTACAGTGCTCACACACTGTGTAAGTTAAAGAGCAGTGCTGTATGTAAAATTTGTGAGCAGGCAGCACTGGTGCTAGAAATGCTGCAAGTACTGTAGCAAAAATTAAAAACTGAAGCAAATGAAATGAAAAAGTAATACTACTTTTACAAAAAACAGAATCAGCATGTAATAGGCCTGAATTTGATCATTCATTAATAGGAGGGTCTATCAGACAACAATTAGCCTTACTGTGCATCTTTGAGAATGCAATGTGAATTTTCATTTATCCTGTTAATTATAAAGATATCAATGACAGTACAAGTGGCAAAACATCAAACTGCAAACACATCTTTAGGTTGACTTGCTTACTTCAGAAAGCAAAACAATGAAATCCTAAATTGCTGATCTTGGGGAAAGGGACTAAATGTGTACAACTGAGATCATTTTGTATTCTCCTTGCATATATGCTGAATGAAGCGTTGCTTTGAATTTGCTTGATTTAAATGTGTTCATCAGTTTCACATCACATCAGGAACATTACTGACAAAAATGTAAAAGTAAAACAAACAACAATAACTATGCATATGTATTTTATTCATGCAGAAGCAATGAACACAAAATACCAAACAGTTTTTCAGTGTTTCATTAATTTAGTCTTTTTTCACCACTGCAATACTTAAATAGGCTTAATCCCACATAGCAAGCGGATGTGGGCCACATCTGGCAAAGACATGGGACTACTGGCCCACTGTTGGCCCACATATTTACGACATGAATTTGGCCCACCTGTCCCAAAACAGATCTGGTCCACACAGAAGTACACCCAAGTGCCATCAACCCATCTGGGCCAAGATTTGGGCCAAAAACAAAAATAATTGAAAGAAAAACAACTACTAAACTGCAGTTTAAACATATTTATATATTAAAAACATGTTTATATATTATATTATATTATAAAATATTTATTTATATTTTTAACATCCAAGCAGACCAACAATACCAAAAAGCATGATATATGACAAAATATGACTGCATTCACAAAGAGTGTTGTTGTAAAATTGGGGTTTGTGTTTCTTTCAGAAGGATGCAGGCACGCACACCAAGAAAAAGAGCGAGAGAGAAAAAGCAGAACAATTTGGCCGAATAATTCTGGTTGCTGAACATTCGGTGCGTCCCTACAAATCAAGTACATTCAAGCATCTTTTCTAGGTAACCAATAAAGAGAAAAAAGTGTAAATTTGTGGTGTAGCTGTGTAAATTACAGTGTTCCAAATAATACCTTTAAATTCACGTATACCTAAGCCTAGTGTTCACTAATGACTATTGTTGGCAACATGACAATATTTTAGCATCATAGTGAGAAATTGTCTCACTGTGCTTTTCTGAGCATGTCTTAGAAATCACCTGCATTCTGTATTATGTGAGAGGATAATATTTGGCCTGTTTAACTAAATTAAATGCAGTGCGGTATGTAAAGAAATCATATATCACATAGCAGTTTTAAATGTGGTGCTACTGGATGGTTTGGACAGTTCTACTTTATTAAACCTCAAAAAGACATCATGATATGTGTTATGAACTGTGAAAAATTCTTAAAGTACTGACATATTATATTTTGGCCATAGCACTAATGACTACATTTTGTAAGCTAGCTGATTCTAACTTTTTAAGTGGAATAAAAACTTGTTTAGAGTGATTACCAGTAAGTCCAGTCAAGCTCTGACACCTCCACTCACTCAAAAGCAGGAATAAATAAAGAATCAAATGAATGTGATTACTGAGTTCACTAATTCTATAGGGCACGTATAAATTACACATACTGACTAAAGCAAATGTATATGTATGCGTGAGGTGTGTATGTGCGTGTGTGTGTGTGTGTGTGTGTGTGTGTGATTGGGGGAGGGGGATTCTAAGACAGAACAGTCTTTGTAGACTCGGTCCAGGTCACTGCTGCGTGTTAAGATGTGTGTGTGTGTCTGGATGCATTGGGACTGCACTGGGAACAGGTTTCCTGATGGTCAGAAGTGTTCTGTCAGCAGCTCATACATCACTGGATCATCTTTCTACTGCAACACAGCACAGCAGGGGTACACACACACATTGTCATACACACTCAGGCATATGGACTTATGCATGTACACACACATGCACACACTCATGCATACCATACCTAGATAAAACATAAATAAACAAACACATGAATATAAAAAAAAGCCTGCAGCTAGCACGAAAACATTTTGATTCAAATAAGCTTACAGGCAAATTCATGTGTGTTGTGTGCAGGGGCCCAGAGTACGGCTATAACACTTTATGGGCTCCCAGGACTTATGAAAGCCAACAAAAACTCCAGTGCTGAAGAGACTGCAGAAGACCACACACATGCACACAAATTGAATATGGCTACCCTCCACCTACATCCATCCATCCATCCATCCATCCATCTATCCAGCTATCCATCTATCTATCTATCTATCTATCAGAGTAAGGAAGCACTATGATATCATATCATATCAGTATTGAGGGACAATTGCTCAAAAATTGTATGCAGTGGAAAGATTTTTACATCAATATTTTCTGACACATGTATTGTAATTATAAATTATAGCAGCATCAGCAGACATATACATAGAAAATAATAGATACTGGAATCGGGCCACAATTTATTCTTTTGCATACATCCCAAACAGACAGATAAGATAGGTGGAAACATGGATAGACAGACATATAGATAGATAGCTAGATGATCACCAACATGGGTTTAATTAATTATGTGAACATCCAGAATTTTTGTGGGACACAGGTGGTCTGAAGTCTCAATGTGTGGCCCAATGGACAGCCTGGTAGTGTCATGGCTGCAGAATATTGGTAGGTATGTGTGCGTGTGTATGTGTGTGTGTGTGTGTGTGTGTGTATGTGTGTGTGTGTGTGTGTGTGTGTGCAAAAAAGAGACAGAGAGAGAGAGAGAACGAGAGAGAGAGAGAGAGAGAGAGAGAGAGAGAGAGAGAGATGTAATGGCCCGTGTCGTACCACACAAGTCGCTATGGCTGTTCCTCTCTACAGCACCATGTGCACCAATATTTACCTAACGGATCAACCAGCACATGTAGCACTCACCGCTGAGCTCACTCGTTCATCCACACAAACACATCTCATTTGTTCGTTCAAACACATACCTTACATTTGTAGTTACATATTCTGTATTGCCAGATTATACTGACCTTTGACTAGCTGCAGCAGCGTTAGCCTATAGTGTCCCAGACTATAATCTCAGGGCACAAACTGTTGTCCTAATCTCTGGATCTCTTCTTTTTTGGCTGTCTTTAAGGAAGGCCGGAGCCAAGATCAGTCTGCTGTGATAAGTTTATTCAATGGCTATCAAACACCTACTATCACAGCAATCATCATAATACTAAAAACTAAAAGTGAAATAAAAACTCAAATAAAATGAATTCTTAAAAAAACAAAGTAATAGTGTGACAAACCTGTACAGTTGTCTTAAAGTTACATAAACGACAAAGCTATGAAATGAGGTGCTGCATTCCATTTTGTGTAAAGAGTAAACTGCTTCTTATTCCAATTTTCTTCCGCAACATAAATGATGCAGGAATTACAGATTCAACATCCTGACGCCTGTACAAATGAAGAATGTAACTCCTGCACCATTTAAGATGTAATATAATTTTAGAATGACATGCTGGTGAATACATCTACTGCATCAGGTTACAGGTTTTCAAGCAAAAAAAAAACTTCTCGGTCAACAGAATGAAATCAGTTAAAGACAGTGGTCATTTCTTCTTGGCCTTTTAACTCATCTGTTATTAATTTTCTGTCAGCTTTTTTTAAAAATTATTTTAATATATTTAAAGATCTGGCTGCTTGATCTTCATTTGAACAATACTGAGAGATTGGTAACTGAGAGGTAAGGTAACTAAACACATAAAACTGTCTTAAAAAAGCATTAGTAAAATGTTCCTCCTTAAAAAGCCTAAAAGTCGGGTGCTCCACCATCAGCTGCTAATGATTAGAACATGGTTAGGAGGATTCTGGAGGAGCTGGTCTTTTAAGATTCAGATATTTAGCTTGGTTTGCTCCTGATTGTTGAAGCGAGTGGTATTACCCCTATGTGAGATCCAAAGAGTTCTCTGGCCTTCAGAAAGAAGGCTGTAGGTGCACAGGAGAACAGGAAGGGATTTTAAACAATGAGAAACCAGCCATTCCATGTCCACAAAATAATTTAAGAGTGAAACAACTGTCCACATGGCCAGGTCAGACTGTCCTAGAAAGTTCAGCCAAGGGGAACGCACAAGATATGTAAAACACTGTCACAGGACTTACAGGTAGTTCTTACCACAGTTGCTGTCAAAGTTCATGGGTCTGCCATCAGAAAAAGACTGCACCAGAGCACCGTGAGGAGTTACTACTGTGAGGAGTTGATGGACGTATGGATGTGGTAAGTTATTAAATATAGAAATGAACTAAAATTCAACCAAATATATTTTACCAAGCTAAAGGTTGTAGTATATTCATCAGATGGGTGTCTTTATACTACAAGTGATTTTAGATCTGTACATCATCTGGATGTCTCACAGCCAGTAATTTAATAAATATAAAAATTAACAAATTATATATCTTATCAAACAAAATGTTGTACTTTGTTGTTCTTTGTTTATCACATTGCTAAATTTCCTATGGGATCAATAAAGTATCTATCTATCTATCTATCTATCTATCTATCTATCTATCTATCTATCTATCTATCTATCTATCATAGACCTCTGTACACAAGTGATATTAGATCTGTCCTTCATATGGATGTCTCACATTAGTGATTAAATACTTAGTAAAATTAACTACAATTCTACCAAAGCACGTCTTACAAAGTATGTTTCAAGTCTTTATAAATAACATTAACAGGCTTCTCTGCAGCGATTCAGCCTATTCTGATTATATGTACGGAGGCACAAAAGGCGAATATCAACCGAATATCAACCCAACTTTACTGAGCTAGATAAGGAAACTTACCCGACTCCCCTCTCTGGTTAAACAGTGGCAGTAGCAGCAGGAGCTCTGTAGGGTTACTGCAGAAACGCTAACTGTAGATTAGTGCAGTCATGGACCAAGAATTAAATGTGGTGTCTATTGAGTTTAGTTAATTTTGCTTGTCCTGCTCTTTTCAAAACTTTAATTGTAACGTTAATGTAACGTTAGCTTTCAAGCTAAAGTTCGACTAGACAAAAGACACAGTCACCTTTCTATGTGGGTTCTGTACTGATGAGTGAAGTTAAAGTTGGATGCTGTGGTGGTCATGTCACTGACGTCTGATCTGCAGACACTGCATATGACTGTTCTCTTTTTACTACTTTCATCCACAACATAATCCTAAAATCCAACAGGAATCAACCAATTATGTTTCAACAAAAAATATCCAACTTCTTAAATCCATAAAAATGTAAATATTTAATAACAAAACAAATAATTTCAAGTCATGAATACCAAGTCAAAGTCAAGTCGTGTCTTTTATCAGTGTTAGTCAAGCAAGTCTCAAGTCCTTAAATTTCCATGTGACTCGAGTTCCCCAACCCTGAGCAGTGGAACTGTTCTTTGCATTAAAGGAACACCAACCTTCGGGATAAGCTAGAGTGGTATGATCCAAAACCGGTACCGGACCTCGCTAATGCTTTTGTGGCTAAATGCAATCTTATCCTGCCAGTGTGTTCCAACGTCTTCAGTGTAGTGGCTCTTACTGGAGCAGAAAAGGGGACACAGTTACCTACTAATAATCTTGCTTTCAGAAGAAATTTCGGATTTGCAGGTATCTAAGAATGTTTTTACGTATAGCATATTTTCATAAGCTCCAAACACAGAAATGTTGAGAAGAATTTTTAAAAGTGCAGCGAGGTCTGTGGTAAACTTGGGCCAAGCCTGGCCTAGAGCTGCTACAGGAGTGATAGTACATTCAGATCTCACCCTTGAGCAATTAAGACTATCTCAAAAAGAGAGAAAGAGAGAGAGAATAAGATTGGAAGGTATAGAAATAAAGAAAGAGATAGATAGATAGATAGATAGATAGATAGATAGATAGATAGATAGAGACAGACGGATAGATAGATAGATAGATAGATAGATAGATAGA
>CM067477.1:33448691-33469809 GCA_034552555.1 Semaprochilodus insignis
ATAGATAGATAGATAGAGAGAGAGAGAGGAAAATAGAGAGAGAAAAAGAGAGAGACAGAGAGAAAGAGAGAGACATAGAAAGAGAGAGAGACAGAAAGAAAGTGAGAGAGAGAGAGACAGAGAGAAAGAGAGAGAGAGACAGAGAACGAGAGAGAGACAGAAAGAAAGTGAGAGAGAGAGAGAGAGAGACAGAGAGAGAGAGAGACAGAGAGAAAGAGAGAGAGACAGAAAGACAGAGAGAGAGAGAGAAAGACGGACAGAGAGAGAGAAAGACAGAGAGAGAGAAAGAAACTTAAACCCACTGTATATGGCCTAAATGCAACTCGACATTTATGAGAAATCTCACAATAGACATGAATTACATGAACTATTTATTTTATTTTTACCATACAGTGATTAAAGGCACATCTGTATGCACACACATGGCTTTGCAGGGCAGTGTTTTCCCATAGTACATCTTGAGTATCTGTACGTATGTGTGTGTGTGTGTGTGTGGGAGAGGAGGGGAGGGAGAGAGAGAGACGTCGGGGGGAGAGAGAGAGAGTGCTAAAAGCTATGACTGATGAGGAGAGGTTAAGAGAACTGAACCCATTAAAGTCCCCAAAACAAGAATGGAGAGAGACCATGCTTGCCTGTGAATAACTGGTATGCGTGAGTGTGTGTGTGTGTTACCTCAGTGGGGAGAATAACTTACTGCTCCTTATAGGCACATAAATGAAACAGATTATAAATGCTGACAGCAAAGGCAAGCATATACACACTTCCCCTCTAACATACGCACAGTCCAAAGAGGGCAGAACAAATTCTATTTTTATGATTCAGAAGCTGTATCATCCAGTTGTCTGTGTGATCTCCCCCATGGTGTTTCAGGAAAACTGCAAAATCAAACCTGCTTCAATAAATATCTCATACTAGACATTAAAGTTGTTCTCAGTATAACCTATTCTGCTTTCACGAAGCCTGATAAAGATGCAGAGGGCCAAATAAATTTCACAATAAACAGACGACAGAGGCAGCACTAACACCGTGGTCACAGGACTATACATAAACTTTTTGAGCATGTAGTGCTGATACTAGGAAAGCTGCAAATGCAGTGGCACAAATGTAAAAATTGTACCGCTTAAAAGTATTAATCCAGATTAGTGGGACAATTTGTCATTTTGGCTGTGAAAACAACACCAAAACAAGACGAATGTACATTTTAATGTTCATCATTCACAATATACAGAATTTTTCTCCACAATAACTATCAAATGGGGGGCACTACAAGTACTCAAGCAACTTTGGATTGAATTTTCCTCTGGGATCAATAAAGTAAGTAAGTAAGTAAGTAAGTAAGTAAGTAAGTATCTATCTATCTATCTATCTATCTATCTATCTATCATTTCTGTGCATCATTAAAAGGGGCAAAATTTAAGTATGAATGCACACTACAGGATTTTGCTGGATACAGCAGGATACAGTTGCTATTACATATTTGTTGCTGTTATTTAAATATGTGTATCTTAAATTAATCAGTTAATTCTTAAAAGAATATAGGTGTTAAAGTTGGGATAGTAAGTGCAGTAGATGGTGCCTGAGTCTCTGATATTTTTAGGCTGATTTTAGCAGGCAAACAGGCAAAAAACTCTCAAATTGTAGTTGGCTGTATATGGCTTATAGCATACCAACAGCACGGCAAACCCAAATTCTGAGCATTGTACAGCCCTGTGGCTACATTACTGAAATTTCCCATCTTTAGTTAATATCCGGCAATGTCAAGATATGATTTTTCAATTACAGAAACAAATCTTATTCTTAATTTAGAAATGTTTTTTATCCTATCTTATCTCATGACTTGATTGATACTCAATTACATCAGTTACAAAGCAACCAACAACGCATTTACATGCATTCTAGATTATACCCTTAGGCTGATTTAGAATGGTAGATAAATAAAGCATTGGACGTATACTCCAAGCACTCTTATGTTGGTTTAGCAGTATCTTCAGGTTATAGAAGCCTTGGTCTCAGCAGAACGTGACTAAAAATACAATGGATTTCAAACACAGTCTTAAAACGAGAAGGTATCACAACGCTATGTTCTGCATATTTCAACACCCCTACTGTCCATGTTAAGAAGGCCTCCCGGGCAAACATTTCTCAACCTCTCTCTCCCTCTCTCTCTCTCACCCTGTCTCTTTCTCTCTCCCTCTCACACACACACACACACACACACAGTTCATACGTTCCACACAGCCAGACAGTTGAGCTGCACACAAGCGCACATTCCCCTGGTAGAGTAAACACAGGAGATATGAGTGAGACCAGGAGGGCTGCTCATCTGCGCCTATTACCATACATCACACACTAATGCCCTGTGTGTGTGTGCGCGTGTGTGCATTTCTATCTTGAAGGGGGTATCTGGGGGTCACGGTTTGAGATAAGCAAAGTATAAAGATGTGAAAGAAATATAGATGTAGCAGTAACTGCTGGATCAGGCCCTGCACAGTCATATACACAGATAAGAGAGACAGATCACACTGTAGTACCGAACATGATCTGTATACTATCTGTCTCCATTACTGCTTGACTAACAAACACATACTAATGTACAGATACAAGTATCTATTGCTTGAGTAGGGCCAGACTGATATGAATATTTTTTGTGGTTAACACTGATACTGAGGGGGTTAAAAATTCTGATATTTATATTAATAGAATCAAAAAATTATATACATATTCACAATTTACATTTTCTACTGAAATGATTTAGTTAAACATTGCTTTACAGAATTATATGAAGTATATGGCTGAATTATATGTTATCACACTTCTTAAGCTTCTTAAATAACAAACTGTTAAGTAGAGCTATCCAAAATGCTTTGCACTTCTGGTTTATCACTTCGTATTTTTTCAATTTTTTATTGGCTCTCTTGCATTTTGTTTATATAATACTTAGCATGATGGTATTCTGTGTTCAGACTCACCAGTGTTAGTCTGTGTGGCAGTCACATTGTTAAACACTAAGTGTTCAACCTGTGTTTGTGAATTCAAATCCTGGTGGTGTTCAAGGAAATACCACGTCAACTGTCAACTAATATCGGTCACCTGATACATCGGTCAAGCCCTGTAACTGACTAACCTAATGATGTTATGTTTCAGTGAGGAATAAATGTAAACACGGTAACAAGAATCCTGAAATTTGCATATAAAAGACCTTAACATTATGATTATTTTCACACTTAATTATTTCTCTATTTCTTATCTATTTCTCAACATTTGATACATCATTGACCAAAAGTTGGCATAAAGGTCTGACTACTAGTGGTGGGTGGCGTTGCAAAAGTATCATCACTATATTTAAAGATTTTCCAGGTACATGATACATATCACAACATTCTGACACACGGGTTGAGAGGGTTACCTTACAGATGACTGATTATCTGATCAAAAACGTAACTCACCCACACCACCCACATAATACCTGCTCTGTGGTGGTCCTGCAGAGGGCCTTGAATAACAGGGTGAATGGGGATTAACGTATATGCAGAGAAACAGATGGACTACAGCATGGAATTGTAGAACTACAAAATACATCATACAGATAAGCAGAGCTGATAAAAAGAAGGGCTGTACCTCATGGAGTGGCAGTCTTATGTTTTGGCATAGTCAACAGCAGTAAAAGACACAAAAGTAAAACAAAAAAAATCCAAGAAAGACTATTCCAACGCCCTTACAGAACCAAATCCTAAGCACAATCAAGATGGGAGCGTGAAAGTATATAGGTGTGAGTACTCACTTTTGTTGCCCACCAAAGCTATAACTGGTTGCACATCAGACTCCTCGTTTGCTTTCTTCACCATGCTGTACCAGTCCTCCAGATTCTCAAAACTCTGAGAGTTAGTGATGTCATACACCAAGAGAACACCCTGCACACACAAAAACACATGCACACTACAAACTGCAGAAAGCGCATTACAGTAATAACTCTCCTTATTCAAAACACATAGTATGATATATTAGATCTGTACATCACTCCTTATTACGCATATACCATACTCATATATTAGTGCCATTTTCAATAACATGCAGTACATGGGCCTCTTTGTTTACATAGCCTGCCAGAAATATACCTCACTAAGAAAACAGAAACATTATTCATTCATTCCAAATATTAATACAGTTAATAACAGCCATACAATTTCATAAAGCTGTTTCACTTTAAAGGCAATAGGGCCTTGGCACTGCTGTAGCCCACTCTGTCCAGCACACATGGCAGTGTGTTCCTGTGTCAGTGCGAGTGTATATGTGTGAAAGTCCCATCATTTGTGTTTGTGTGTGTGTGTGTGTGAGTGTGGTAGTGTGATGGTGCGTGAGTATGCGAGACTGAGCAGTAGGTGGCACTAGTGTATGAGGAGCTGGTAGTCTCCATGCAGGCCTTGCTGCCCAATTGACCCCTTCTGTGGGCTAGCAAGATGCAATCCCCCCACGTATGGAGCTTGGGACCAGGTACACATAAACTGAGATTATGAACAGTGTGAGGGAACCCTGGAAGGACTGTGTGTATGTGAGTGGGCTTTCCTACAGCTCTCTTGGGAACAAACCTGCGTACAATTATTCCAAGTTGAAATTTTATATTGAATCATTTTTACAGATTCTTCAGCAAAGCTCATTTAAACAATCAAAGACATTTTGAAGTCTTGTAAATTCTTATAACTTTACCACAAAATCAAGATATAATGATATAGTACCACCCAGGTTCTGTGTATAGTGTGTGTTTGTACCTGAGCCCCATAGATATATTTATCCAGCATCTTTCCACCGATAGTTTGCCCTCCGATGTCCCACACTTGCAGAGTGACATTTAGATTTCCTGTAACAGCAGATGATAGTATGTATGTTCTCCAACGTTCTCTAAAAAACTTTTGAAACTATAAAAGTGTTAGAATACAGAGACAAACATTTAACTACATTTAATTAATAATAAAGCATTAGCTACTACTACTATAGCCTTGTAACATAATATGCATAATTTGTACAAACACATAACAGAAACACGTTTGTACAAATAAGTGGAAACAATGACAAACAAGAATTTAATACCGCATTGCAAGCTGTCCCAATTCAAACATTTGCTTAATAAGCTATGAGAGAGTGTGTTTACATTTAATAGTGCAGTTATATAGTAATTTTAACATGATGAGTATGTCATTCCCATTGAAATTGTGCACTGGCATGCCTCTGGACAATTGTACAACCAAAAAAAAGAGAAATGCCAAAAAAAGAGAGAAATAGCATAATTACATAATCAAAATAGCATAATTACTATGTAATTGTGGATTTTTGCATTTTCTACTTTTCACCCTTCTGCATGAGATCCAGAGTGTGTTTGATCGGACATTTAGATTTAGTCAGAATGCTCCAGATTATTGCTTATCGATAAAGTAAAATTGCCATAGCACTGCAGTCACATGAAGACACGAAGAATATTAAAATATATCATACACTTTTAACTAATTTCAAACAATAGAATTTTGGCAAGGCACATGTACAGGTGAAAGTTACACAATCCCATCACTTTGTTGGTCTCCAAAACGTTTTCATAAACAAACAATTTCAATGCACTGACAGATTTAACAGCTGCCTCCAATTGAGTTGCAACCCAGTCCTAGTACAGATGCCTAGATGCCTCATTAGCCTCCCTCTCTCTGTTTCTGTTTGCATTTTGCTGGTCTCTGCCAAATCCTCTAGTGCAGGAAAATATATGTGGTGTTAAGAAAAATAATGGTAATTAAAATACAAAATATGAGGAGGGAAACAGCGGAAAACACTAAATTTTGTAGAGTGAATGAGAACGGGAGATGTGTGTATATTACAAAAAAGTACATACATATATATAGGCACAAATCATAGAAAAGGTCAGTACCCACTTTCTCTCTGTCCCTCTCTCTGCTGGAAGCACACAGCGTTACAGTCATTACATCCAGACTACACATCACCACGTACAGCCACGCTGAACCCACCATGAAGCACCTCATGTGTGTTTCCACCCCACTCTCTTCACCCAGTTATATAAAACATACATATTCTTTATTTATTCTATAATTCAGTCTTTACGGTAAGTGAATCCCTTCGGCTTGCAGCCAGGGCAGATTCTGCTGATGTGGTAAAAACTAGAGACTGCATTTCCCAAACCCCCTAAAACCGCTCCAAACAGCACACACACATATACACATGTACACATACGGCTGAGTTATGGTGCATGGGAGCGTGAAAACAAAAACAAGAAGCCTCGCTAATCTCTCCTCCCTGCATGGGAACAGGGCTGAAAATAAACGCAGCAAGGAAAAAGTGTGAGCACTATGTTAAATATGTCAAAAACATTTTTTCTGCTGCTGTTACAAAAAATAGACAGCCTCTGCTATGTCTCCCGAAAGACTGTCTGGATCAATTTATGAATTCCGGCATTCAGAAAGCGGCAATTAATAAAATCTATATAAAAAATATATACTTCATAATAGGTGTAGCTTTGGACAGTTGTTTTAAATAAAAAGTTTAAGTAGTTATTAGTGTACCGAGATCCACCCTACATTATTTACTGTAAATTTGAGGTCTTACTAAAATAAATATACATTTATGCATGTATCATAGTCAGACTTCTGACCGTGGTACCAGAAAATGCAAACACAGCAACCATGAGATGGCAACAAAACAGTTTCGGAGCGAGGCTCAAACCAACTTGTGCTGGGCAAAACGAAGGATATAAATATTCTTCATTTTCTAGATGATGCATGTTAATATTTTTAGGTGAAGTGATTCGATGTTTATAAAAAAGCTGTGGCATGAAGTTTGAGTTTTATGCTATGGTTATGTCATGTGTTATTCTGTGAGTTTACTGGTTGGCTACAAATCAGAAATCCAATTATGTAGATCTGGTGTTTTTCATTATCCCATTACTCAAGTGTATGTAAATGTGGTGAATGGATTAGTGACAACATCTGATGTTCTGCATTATTGTGTTATTAAGTGCATGTAAATGCACTCACTGATTTAAGGCATAAGCAAAACCTCATACCATCCATAAACATCCTGGAGCATATTATGAGTGCTGTAATTATGTGTGGAACTGAATCCGTCATGGTCAATTGCTATACAAAAATCAATCTTTTTCAGTAAACAATCGCACACATGGAAATCTACAGGATGTCTGGAATGATTTGCCTTCAACTACATTAAAAAGAACCTCTGTTCACGTTGGTATGAGTTCACTGGGAGTTTGCTGTCGCACACCACTGTAGCATCAAAGTTATTAATTTGTCAGGATAAATGGAGTTTCCAAAACTAAAAAGACCTTGCAAGACCTTAAAGACCCAATCCGTCACCATCAGATCAACAGTACTTAAACAGGGTATCTGTAGGTATATGTTTTCAGTTTAAATGTAATCACTTTTAAGACCTTTTTAATACATCTAACAAGGAAAAATAATACAATTACTGCAGCTAAAAAACAAACTAGACAACAGTCTACACCATTACTGAGTTTTGTGTGTGCACTCTGAGACGTCACAAACAGACAGATTAAAATCAAATGCAGTGACCGTAACGTACGTGTATAGAATAAGTAGACAGCTGACCGTGGCTGTTTATTAAAGGGAATAACTTTAGCATGGCTAACACAGAAGCTAACACGGCAACAAAAGAGTTTGTGGAAATAAAAACTGAAAGTGCGCGACATTCTTAATTTCCAGTTTATCGGTGGATTGGCTTTGGATGCACTGGGAGAGGATGGGGGACGTCCGAGACGAGAAATGCACTGGAATGGCTTAATGGAAGAAACACGTCATGTAACATAAAACTATATAGATATAAAAGATATTGTCAAATACTAGATCTCTGTTAGGAGTTATCCCTGAGGGATTTGATAATAGGGGCCAGATCTATCTTCTTCAAATTTTATTTGCAGCAGCAATTAAGGGTATAACTATTAACTGGCTGAAAACTACTGTCCCAACAGCCTTGATTTCAGCGTATATGGGAACTATATAATATGGAAGAAATAACATATAATTCAAGATTACAGAAGCAGAAATTTCTTAAACGATGGAAATCAGCAATGGTAATAATGTATTGATAGTAATGTATAATTTAATTAAGCTGCCTGTCTAATTGATCCCATTTTCCTTTGAATTATTATTATTTATTTGTATCCCTTCTCCTGTAGGTTAAGTTGCCTGGGTTGTTATCCACTGACAGGTGTGTGTAAATGTTAGTGTGTGAATGCTCTTTTACCTGAATGTAAGCAACTGACGTATTACTGCCTGACTGCAAGTTTGTGAATTTTGCTGTGATCCTTACTAAAAATGAGTAAAAAATAAAAATATTAGATCTCTAAGTCTGAAATATAAATACTGTTATATCTTAAAAACTCAATACACCACCCAGCCCTAGTTTCAGCCAGCCAAAATATTTGCCGTCCTCCAATCACTTATCTGCATAATCTGCATTTACCCATGTTTGAGTGTTGCTCACAGCATCGTGTTCTTATTTTTTTTTGCCACAGGCCTCAAACAAAAAAAAATAAAAAAATAGCCACAAAAGCGTACAACCGCCGCCTACCAAGCAGAGTGTACGCTACCAATTTAACATAAAAAAAACTGTATGTATTGGACAGAAATGGTCATTGTTGTGTTTATTATTTATTCTGCCCCAGATATAATTTAATGCCTCCCCACCTAAAATTTTAGACATTTTAAGACATTTTCAGACTTTGAATATGAAAAACCAAATTTAAGACGTTTTAAGACTTTTTAAGGATCCGCGAACACCCTGTTAAAACTTACCGCAGCTATTTCCGTCCATTCCTCCACTCTGAGAAGATACAGTGCTATGGGTCTGAAAGGATGTGTAGTTCTCAAAAAGCCATTACAAAGAAAAATTAAGAGATATACTTTGCAAATCTAAAAAGGAGCATTGGGCTGAGCACCCTAAAGTCCAGGCCTCAGCATCATTGAATGGGATAAACTTGGAGTGTGAGAACTTCTAATACTGAACTTTATGAGTGTGGAAAAATATCCTGGAAATAATGGAAGCTGTAATAAAAAATTGGACGTACTGAACACTGAAAATTGAGATATTATGTTTAAGTGCTAGGCTTTTGTGTATCATTCTGTGTAATGTGACTTGCACTGTTTTTAAGTAATAGTAATATTTCATAAACTTTGAAAAATGCAAAATAAAGCTGTAGCATGAGCATTGATCATGTGTTGAGCATCACAAGCATTCACAATCATATTCACACAGAGCAGAGATGTCAAGTAACCCTAGCATCTCCACAATATTCTAAAAAATGTCCTTCAGGTATCACCAGGAGCCTGTACAAACACACTGGAGAAAATCACATAACTTAGCATTAGGGAACACTACCTGTTGCTTTAGTGAAGCGTTTTCAAAGTGAATAAAACTGAAAAGATGCAGACTCTTCTCACCGCACAGGCACACACAGACACACACACACAGACACACACAGACACACACAGACACACACACACACACACACAGACAGACAGACATACACACACAGAGACACACACAGAGACACCACACAGACACACACACACACAGACATACACACAGACACAGACACACACAGACACAGACACACACAGACACACACACACACACACACACACACACAGACATACACACAGACACAGACACACACAGACACACACACACACACACACACAGACACACACAGACACACACAGACACACACACACACAGACACACACACACAGACAGACAGACATACACACACACAGACAGACAGACATACACACACACAGACACACACACACACAGACATACACACACACACACACAGATGAAGAAACTGCTGAACACCTCTGTCAAATGTACTGTGGTTCGTGGCTACAGAAACAGAATTCACACGAAACCAAACAAAACACTGAAGTTCTTCATTGCCTTGAACCTTCAATGATGATGGCAAAAACCCAGAAACACATTCATCACATTCAATCATGAGAAAATTTTCACAGCACATACAGAAGAAATAAAACTGGGAGCTATTCTGGATTAACCTTTAACCAGACAGGTAAGTATAATGAGTAGTGAACGCCATGCAAAGCACTTTTGTGGACCATAAGGCTGTTTTTTAAACACTGTGCTTGTCCACCCAACATTGATAGCCTTGATAGTGCACTTGAACTGTCCACCACTTAAGCTGACCCTGTGGAGGTCAGGCAGCACTCTTAATGAGCCTGAGCTTGTTCAGCTTCACTTTCAATTCTCTAAGTACTTCTGTTCTAACAGTGAAACCTCTGTGTGTGTGTGTTTGTGTGTGTGTGTGTGCGTCTGTCTGTCTTGCGTCTCACCTGGCAGAGTGATTCTCTTGAGGAAGAAATCCAGCCCTATCGTCTGTTTGTACTGTTTCCCAAAAGCCTCCTGTGCAAAACGGGTGGCGAGTGACGTCTAAGAGAGAAAAAGAAAGTGAGAAATTTAATAAATCAAACGAAGAAAATGGTATTTTCAGGAAAAAAAACAGGACAAAAGGACAAAGATTAAACAGGACAGACGTCAAATCATCAAAATCAACACTGTCTGCTGCTTTTGCTTCCTGCACCAGTTATCCTGGAAGCATTCAAACAGTTAAAATACCAACTGTGTGGAACTATTTCAACAAGGGACGCAGGTCAAGTGATCAGTATCAAATATCCACCAAGTATCAAGAGGGGACACAACACCCTCTGACTTTTCCTTTGAAGTTTAAAACCAATTAAAATCTGAATTATACATAGAACACAGCAAAACAGTAGAGGCTAAAAGTTAAATCACTGATAGTTGGAATACATTCTATATCATACTACATCCTAATGGAATAGATTGCTGTGAATGACCAATCACTCTCTGTGAGTGTGACACACACTGTTGCCTACATACTGTAATATCACTAAGTTTATTTTTGTAAACTGTTTTCATTTATTGACAGCTTTTTTATTTTTTTAGGTCAGGATGTCCTAAATTTTGATTTTGGCTTTGGCTTCTATCCATGATTTAAATTCTGCTGCATCCTCAAAATAAATACATAAGTAAATAAATATAAACACACAGATTAATACATTTCATTGACTATCAGTGTTGAAGGATGAAGTCCTGTCTAGTCACCGATTGAGGCAGCCGAGCCAGACGTTCCTCAGTGTGACGCCTTATTTTGCGTCCTGCTCACAAAAACATAGGAGGATGCCATAAGCAAACAGATCCTCCTGTCATTCTAACACTCCCCAATAAAAACATACTTTAAAATAAACACTGCTGTTAATGTTAATGTTGGAGGACTTGGTCGCTTTGAGCCTCTTGGTTCCTTTGCCAGTGAAATAAAAAAAAAAAACTCCTTCTGAACAAGATCTGTGTGTGTGAGTGCAGTGGAATTACAGTTTATGACACTGATTAGTGTGGGAGGATGGGGGCAGGAGTATGACATCACTTGTGAATGACAGCAACTTAATGTAGAACATCACAGCCCTTTAGAAGTACAGCTGTGAGTGAATGTCCACACTCCACACGCACACCACATAACTCAACATGCCACTCTCACTCACACACACAAGGACTACAGATACAGAGTACAGGGTGTAAACGGTGTGTGTGCTTTCAGTATGAGAGGAATAAGGGTGCGTGGGAAAGGCAGAGATTGCTGTGTAGGTGCCAACTTCCATTCAGGCTGATGAATGAGTGGGAGAAAAGTGAACGGCAGAGCATCTAATAGTAAACTCAAGAATTCAGCTGAGGCAGACTCCAAACGCCTCTTCTTCACACTGAGGTGAAGATTAATACACATGTAAACTTTACTCCTCAACATCTACATGCACAGACAGATGAATACACACACACACACACACACACACACAGCAAAGGTCACAATAAGCACACTGTTACGCCCAACACACCATCAGAAATCGATCTGTATTCTCGATTTTTATTTTGGCAGATCCATGTTGATATATTAGAATTTAAAAACACCTACACCAAGCAAAACACCTACTCGCTGCCCTAAACAGCCAGTTACCTCTTACTTGTGAGGTGGCAATTCATTTGATTCATTTAAAAAGGCAACACATGTTTTATTCAAGAATTTAAAATTCTGTTAAAGAGAAAACTGTTATTTATGTTAAAATGTAGGCTAATATAGGCTAATATAAATGTACGAGTGTCCTTTATGTGTTCATTTAGGCCACATACATTGTGAGCTTTGGGTTAAAAAAAGACTAAACAGAAAAAGGCAAAAAAGAAATAAAAAACACATTTAACCTTGAAAATTCATAACATCCTTCACTCTAACACACATACACGTTTATTAGCGTGTATTAACAGAAGGAATGATGTACACTATGCAGTGCTGTAAAGTCCCCAGAAGTAGGATTAAGAATCCCTGAAATAAACTAATGCAGAGGATCTCAAACCTGGACCTGAACCACCTATCTACCATATCTAACATAGCTACATAAGCTAAGTATTTATTTTTTATTACAGCAGGACAAAAACACTAAAATTTGTTTTCTAAAACCAGGGCTGAGAATGGAAGTTTGCACTGATAATCAAATATTTCAAAGACCAATAATTCAAAGAAATTCAACTAAATATCACCAACATATCACCAACATGACACATATTACTGAGGACACTGTAGTGCAGTGCAGCTGTATGCTTAGCTAGGTTAACTATGATGATCTTAGCTAGGTCCAGAAACAATGGGAATACACTTCACTGTTGTTAATGTTACATCTTAATGCTAGCCATCTTTACCTCTGCTCTCTCTCTTTCTTTTATTTCCTTTACAAATCTACACCAGATGTGTCCTCGCCTCGCTTACTGCAGAGTTTAATGTTTAACCTGCTTAAGTCAACTCAAAGTGCTAGGTAATTATGGACTTGAATCAGGTGTGTTAGATGAGAGAAATATGGGAAAATACTACAACCTTACAGCACAAGTGGAGCCAGATACCATGACTGTGTAGCGTAGGGTTCTCACCCCCAACAACTTTAGTCCCAGATTTGTGAGCTACACACAGGGATGGACTGACACCATGTTTTCCCTTCCAAAACTGATATTTGATCCTAAAGTATCTGCTGATTCAGAGTACCAATACCACTCATACCTCAACTTAACAACTTGATAGGTGTCTATAAATCCTGAAATTTGCATGCATGTTTTTCTTCTCATAAAGCATACTACGCTTCAATAGCATTTACTAGTAGGGTAACTTCACATTTCAATGGTGTCAAATCTTTGAAAAGACACTGTGCTCTTTGTCCTGGTTTATTTTCAAAAGCTTAATTAAATATGATGTACTGAAATGCATGCTGATGGAATAGCATAATAATACCAATGACTGCTAGCTTCAGTTAAGCCCATCTACTTTTAAAATCATCAAAAGTGATCAAATCACTAATTATTTCCTTGAAGAACTTCAGTAATCGAGCCTCCAAGCATGCCTACATCACACAGTGTTGTTTCTGCTACTCTCATGCACACACTGTGATGAGTCTGATGTTATGAGCCACATTATTAAAGGCTGTGTCATGGCTACATCCTGAACACCTTTTACTACCGTGCTTCCTGCAAACTTTGGCTGAGACACCATTACATACATTACATATAGAACCATTTTCCTTGTGAAAGAGGGAAAATACACCACACACACACCCATGCTTGTTCTTGAATGGATCAAGCTCTCAGTCATGGGCCAACTCAAACTGGTTCGACAGCAAATTACTCTGAACACTCACCAGAGTAAGGCTGACTGGCTCACTGTCCAGTTTTCTCTCCTTTCCTCTCTCAGTAGTAACGATGTTGTCAGTCACTGGGCCTGTCTCAAGTAAACCCATGTTCAGAACTGCTCCCTTTCATTTTCTTCTTAAGATTACTTTCTTCACAACTAAAAGTATCAGAACTTCAACCTACTGAATCTAAACAAGCTCCACATGTTCCTGGAGACAGATTCAAACAGAACCTGTTAGCTAACCCAAGAAAGAATGGGACAGGAAACAGTCCAATTTCTGAACATTCAAACATTCTCAGAGGCAAAATAGAAACATGTAAATATGTGGACAATCCACAACCAGACACATACGAGAATCTATTTCTGTCTACTGAATGCATGCAGATGTCAACATTTCAACAATGGTCTAAAAAAAACCCCACTGGTGCAGAAACAGTGGAAATAAGATGGAAGAGAAGTGGAGCCGGGACACTAAGCACACTCCTGCATGCTCCGGCACACAAGCCAGGACACACGCTGACTTTATAAGGCCCTATACGGGTATGTGTCAATCTTTAAGGCTGTGTGTGATTATGTGTGTGCTTGGTTCAAGCTTCACTTTCTCCAGATGGAAGTCAGCACCAAGACTAAGGCTCTGGAGTCATACTGAGACAGCCTGCTCGTGGACAATCAGAATTATACACAAACACTAATGTTGTTTTATAATGTTTTCGGCATGGTTGATCATCGGATCACTTTTATTCTAATTATTAATATACCAACCTATCATGTGCAGTATCGATGCACAAACAGTTTTAGCATCCTTGAATGAAGATATCTGCAGTACTACAGTACCTGCAGTCTGAATCGCCAGATTTATAATCTTGTTTAAGGTCGCAACTTGTCAGCAATGGAGAGGTTCTATCCCACATCCTGAAACAAGAAATTTAATTCTGGACTATATGTGTTGGCCAAAGGAACTGCTGAATATCCAGGTTATCTGGTCAACAGACCACAACTGTAGCAGCGCGTACTGAGGATGGCTTGAGTAGTGGTAGACACTATTACAGTTATATCTGTCTTGAGGATAAGCAACACATACGGGAATATATGTACTGCAGATAGGGACGACATGGAAAGTCTTTTTTGAGTCTTTTGGCCCTGTTTACAATTTACAGTCATTTCAAAATGCAAGCACTAGGTGCAGTACTCAATGTGCTACCACAGTAAGACTACATGCAGTAGGCAGTAGGTTACACACACCGTGGATTAAGCTTCAGGCAGCATTAATAGGTTTATACAGGGAGATACTTGAGAAAAGACTCAAGCCAGATTTAAACGCAGAATTATCTTTGTGACCCACGTTAAAAATAGACTCTAGCTCTAATTCTTAGCCTCTGTTTTTATAATATACTCATAAATGATCAAAACCGATATTGATACATTTGAAAAAGGTCTGTTAAAGATCTGTGAAGCATGTGGACCACTAATAAACACAATACAACACAGGCCAAGTCTGCAAACATCTAGATCTAGATCAAATATTCTAAACCGTGTCCCAGAAAGGCATGGCAAGTACAAGCAAAGACCAAACTAATGGATGCAAACAGAATGTAACACATTCCCACAAGGTCTAATGCGGTAAAAGAGTTCAAGGCACTTGCCTAACTAACACATTTTTTGTGAAAAACGTGAGAAAGCAACCTACAAGTAACCGGCTTGACAGCTCGGCTACAAACTGTGTTTCCATTATCTACACAATTCAGCGGAAAGCGGCAGGAGTGCAAAGACATTACAACTAACCACAAAATCAATGCATGAACAAATGCCAACACAATTAATTGAACACATGTTGTGTTATTTGCACTTGACTGGATTTCCGACCCAAATCAATAACATTATAATCTAATATATTATATTATATCATAAAATGATTAGCAATAAAAGGATGTGTCAAACACTAGCAATTTTCTAACACCAAATCTAAGAAAAGAAATTCTGAACAAGTAAACAAAAAAGATTCAGATGTGATAGATTTATTTATTTTAGATTTACCTTTCCTTTATATATTGATTGTAGCCATCTGTTAAAGGTAAAACCCCTGTTAGGAAACTGCATCTTAGCCTGGATAGCTCTGTGAGACATATACATGCTCCAACATGGTGATATATTACAACCACCACAGATTAAAACATCATAGGTGTGAATTTCATGACTTACACATGTCACAATCAAAAAAACATGTTTGATTAAAAATGCACTTTTTTAGTGGAAGTATAATAAAAACTTTCCAGTGTGAATCTCAAGAAATATCTGTCTGATTAAGTGTGTAGATGAGGTTGATATGCACCACTGGACAAACCTAAAAGCATTTTCTATTTAACAATAAAATACTGATGTTATTTTTAACTGCACGTTAGTATATGCCCTGTTCCCCCCTAATGCTAACTCATAAAAGGTCACAGCACTGACATAATTACAAGACCAATACATCGACTGACCGACTACTGGACTGATAGAGCCCTAAAATTTCAACAAAATCTTTCCTTGCAGAATTTAGGAAAGTTTCACAGCACACATGGTCAATGACACTGAACAGACTGAGAACGCAAACCTCACTAAAACAACAACCACTGTTCTTCACACCGTAGCACAAGGTCGTGCAACATTAACATCGACTTTAAGTTGACCTAGCCTCAACGACTCAAAACAGGCAAAGCATATATCTGGTATACATATCTAGCTGCCTTTCCAATCCATGCATCATCCCATCAGATAAGCACTAGGAGCTTGTTAGCTGCTTAGCTACTGGATCCTTTAAAGTAACTGGTCAGGTGTGGTCTGTCACAGTCAGTTCGCCGAGCTTCGTCGCGTTTTCGTGTGTGTTTTTCTGCCAACTACTTTCATTTTTTAACATATAACTTATGACGATAATAATAATAATCGACAGTGTGGGGCAGCACTAGCATTAGCAGTTAGCCTCCTCTCTTCTCAGGCTGTAAATCCCCCTCACCTTTCCCGAGGCTCCGTCTCCGATTAACACCATTTTCAGCTGCCTGTCCTGGCTGTCTTCCTCAGAATCGGACATGCTGTTGATCTATGCAGCGAGCACAGACTTAACAATACGAGTGAATACAACCAAGCAAAATGAATTTCAACGATCAGAGAAAAACCTGTAGCAGAAGCACTAAGCAACCAGCCGCCATCTTCCACCAACAGATACTCAACGCCGGCGCGAACCATTTCATTAGTTCACAGTTTGAGGACATATACAGCGAAAGTCTGTCTTGCACATTTACGGACTAGTGATTTATTCGAGAATACGGGACGTGCAGGTAACGCGTGCCCGGACACAGAGTGATGGAAGCGTGGTTTCAGGTAACTAGTGCCTCCTCCATCTGTTACATGGTCTCGTCCACCATGACGCCTCCTCGTTGCTAAGAGTAACCGAACGCAGGCGCGTGTGCGCGTTCGTGATGCGTGTCGATAGTGTTTTCAACCAGCTTCAGCTTAAAGCTCACATCATCTGTGATTGTCGTTCTGCTATTGCGAGCTGTACTGTCAGTTTTAAAGGAGTTTCCCTCACAATGTCAGCGTTATTTACTCGCGGAAAGGTAAACAAAGTCATGCAGAGTTGTTTCGTGTGCAATGGTGCTTTGTAGGAAAACGTAGCAGCATTTATTGATGGTGACAGAAACTAGGGGGTTGTGATGTACAACGCCTAATATAGCCATTTTATTTATTATCCAAAGCGATCACTGAACCTTTCATGTGCCTTCTGAGTTCTGGTAAACTGTGCAATGTTGATAATGGTGAAACAGTTGTGTAAAAAAAAAAAAAAACATTTTTTTTGAGTAGCCGTCCACCATACTTGCCAAACTCCCCCAAACGACAATGAAACACTTGTCTCAGGCAGCGTGTTGGCAACCATTCTGAGCAATAACTTTCCATGAGGCACTATTTAGAAGCCATAAACGCTTCAGACGTCTGGTCCCTATCATCACTGCTGTGAACAATTCTGACACTGCGGTTTTCTGTATAATTACACGCAAAATTCACGTCAAAAAGATTTTGTTGTATTTTAATGCTTTAATTAGGCGTTTTTAATGGCAAAATTCCCTTTTACCCAGAAGTAGAAAAAGTACTGAAAATCCCTACCATGCCAAGTAGCTGACTACTCGAATGATTACTGTAATAAGACTATTGTAAATGAACACAATAGCTATTTAGCTTTTATTGTTATTTAGCTATTATTGTTTAGCTAGGTTAAATTAATTAAGGTGTGAGGTCCAGAGTTATTATTTATCTATTCTAAAGTTAATGTCTCCTAAAATGATGAACATTTGCTTCTTTCAATATTTTATTAGCAAGAATAATAAACATTTGTATTTAAGTAAAAGTTCCAGATTTGTGAAAACTGTTACAGGCTAACTAGTGGTATTCAAGAGGCCTACTGTAAGGAGAGCAGCCGTGATTCGTTACTCTCCTGTTAACTCCTTATGATGAACAATGCTAGCTAGCTAGCTAACGTTAACGTTTCTAGGGCAAGCAGGACAAAGGGAGATTAACTGAAATAGCTTAAATATGATACTGCATCATCTGTAAACATGGCGCTGATGAATAATAACAATAAATAACAACAATAACATTTCAATCAGCATTACCTTACCAGTTTACCCCTGGGCCAAATGACCGTTGGGTCGGTTTATGGAACCGCGAGCCCTTGACGGTTGAATTTGAAAAGTTGGGCGCGCGGGCTGCAAGAGAGCGCGTGCAAATTTCAACTGACAAATGTTATAGGTATAAAGCATTTAAAAGGAAAACTATGCACATAAAGATTACTATAGATGTATAATATTGTTAATTCTATATAATGGCTGTATTAATACGATAGCTAAAAGATAAACATACTACGGACTAGAGCAAAGTAATGCATTTTCAGAAATATCATTAAGAATTTCAGTAACAGACAATGGAGAACACAATCTCTGAATATGCAAAATACATGACTCTTTTTATTTGTATTGTTTGTTTTTGTGTCTAAAAATGATAACAGATCAGACACATAGATCACTGTAGTAAGCGAATTCACTGGTAGCAGTGCCTCTCGGCCTTGATGAGGCGCGACACCCTTCCCCCTGGATCCCAGGCCCGATCCCAGTACTGTAACTCCCGTCCTACGCTTTTGAGTAGCTTTCCTGCTATGACACACTGGATCTAATCAGCTAAGTAATAAGCCTTTCCTGAGTTGAAGAGCAATGGAATGTGCAGGACATGAGGCTTCCAGGACCTGTATAGAGCCTGTGCACCACAGCAGCGTTCCTCACATATGGCGAGAGACGTCTGCCTGATTGGTTAGGAAATGCTTACGGAAGCGTTACCCAAGATTAGGACCACCCCGTTTTACGGAGAGGAGAGAGATAAGGTGACACACAACATATGAATTTTGGAGTATTCAAGTAGTAGTTACGACTTACTCAACTGAGCATCTTATCTGACACAGTTGAGTGAATACACGAGATGTAACATTTTTAAGGAACGTTTAATGTTTTTGAGTATGCTTGTGGCTTTATTACCCTGAATGAAGGATAGTATTGCTGACTACAACTAAACAAAACAACTAAAGGAATAATTCTAGCAGTGAATGAGTAAAGAAACGATTCTATATGGAACCGTGAGTTGGCATGGTGCATTGTGAAATGGTTCTTCAGATTATTGGACTATGTGCTGTGCATGGTTATATAGGCCTATATTATTAAAAATGGTTCTATGTAGCATCAAGAAGGGTCTAAATGGAACAATTCCCCTTACTACAGAACCCTTAAAGAATCGTCTTTTCTAAGGATGTATTGGTTTGGTTTTATGACGAGCCATTATGTGGATATGAGGAATGAGGAGTATAAATCTGCTCAATATTGGAATGAGTGGAATGGTGTTTGTGATCCACAACTAATCATCCAACATCAGTACCTCTTGTGAGCAGAGTGCAATCAAATCTGATAGAAATGCTTTAACATTTAGTGTAAAGCCTTCCCAAAGGAATAGAGGCTCTTACAGCAGCAAAGTTGGACAAACTGCATATTTACAATGCCCTAACTAATTAATTTATTTATCACGTATTATTATTGTTATTATTATTATTATTGCTGGATGAATAGATGCACTCTCAGATAATCACATTCCTTTGCATATTATATATATATATATATATATATATATATTATATAGCTTTAAACTGCTTTATACTGTGATGATACCTTTGATTCTGAAAGTGTGGTTACAAACTTTTGAATGTGTACTAAACGATGTACTCACAGGCTTTAACCACAGCATAATAAACGCCTCTGCTGAAGAAACACATTTAAGCAACACTGTTTCTTAATACGAGGAACTGACCAGCTAGACTGACCAAAACACGAGGAAGACCACAGCCAGAGCTGCTCGAGCGCGCCGTGTCCGCATGAAATGGCCTGGAGACACTTTTCCCCTGCAGGGACCGTTTTAAACAGGTTTCTGCCGCAGAGCTATTTTTCAAGGCGTTTTAAACAGAGTAAGCTTTCAGAGTGCAGTGCGGACAACACGGGTCATTTCTAAAGTGTTGGGGACACAAATGGGGCGAGCTGACAGTGTTACCAACATGTCCTTAGTGTAAACGAGCCCCTTGGACTTAGCTCACCTCCACTCCACGGTCAGCACTCCTGCGTGTGTGTTCGGTGCGATAGAGAGAGAGAGAGAGAGAGAGAGAGAGAGAGAGAGAGAGATACCAACTTGTGTCCGTTTCCTCTCGGCCATTAACCGTGTATTAATGTACAAATACAACTTTGCCCACCATCTGGGTGCCTAAACATCGCGCTGAGAGAAGCGTTTAAAGAGGTGAGGTGTGTTATTCAGTGAATGGATGTGAGAAAGACAGTACGTCTTCATCCTTTCATAATAACCGCTGTACGTTTCTGCCGTTTCCTGCATGGTGTTCCAGGCAGTTCCCTCACATGAAACTCTCTTTAAGCCCCGGTGATACAACATAAACACTGAAATAATAAACATCAATATATTAAAGAATAAAATGCATGAAGGGGTTAATACTTAAACATAAGTCTGCCTCGGGATAGAAGATATAACCAGAGTGATAATAGCCTCGTCGTATAAAATGATAAAACAGATCGTATTATATTTGTAACCATCATATAGTTCTTAATAATCCAGTACTGATAATTAACAATTCCGGATTAATCGTAGAAAAATAATTAATACGTTAATGCTTCAAATAATAACAATTACCAAAGATTTATATTATATTATATTATATTATATTATATTATATTATATTATATTATATTATATTATATTATATTATATTAT
>CM067477.1:33482443-33501367 GCA_034552555.1 Semaprochilodus insignis
GCTGAACTCCTTCCTCAGGTGCCGGACAGGTAGAGAAGAGCGTTGATGAGACGGATGCAGAGATGTTTCTTGTTGTTTACTAGTATTTTCTGGCTTCCCGCTGTTCAGCAGAGCGTATGTGCTGATTTCCTGTTAAACGATCTTCCCATTAAGACGTTCCCATTAAGGCCCGGGCAGCAATGACGCGGAGTTCATCCAGGCGACATGGTGAGGTAGCAGGTTTGAATAGCAGATATAAATATCAGAATATAGCCACGAAATTAGATTATAAACACGAATATCAGCAAATATGAAAACAGGGATAGAATTATAACCTTCATAACCTAAAACCAAATCTGATTGTATATAAGCACATAACAAATGAAGAGAACATACATATCAGAATATAGAAAAATGAGAGTTTGTTGATCTTCTGAATAAACACGAGTTGACACACTTCAGTGTTAGACTTCCTGCAGATCTCAGCGCACAGTTTCTATGTATTTGACGGGTTTAACATATATTAAATATAACTTGGGGGAACACAATTATGCAATATACGGTATATAGCATGTGTAGCAGGCCGAGTTGTAGGTTTAATTAACCGTGTATTAAAATGCCAACCAAAACATGCAGATCCAACACTTTACACGACTGTGTATCATTACTGTCCAATGTAAAACATATCTCTCAATATTTCTGATTTTTACTTTTATGCCTCATTTGAACACAACAGCTGCCGTTTACAGTGTGCGGAAATTACATGATGAATGAACCAACAGAAATGGCCCAAAACGGCTTGGAAAAAATCTGGTTCTGTTGACTTACATGTAAATGAAATCAGGTTTTTGACCTCTCCTCGAAAGTTGGCGTTTTGAAGATGGACAGCGACGATATACGGTATTAATACTGGAGCTTTGTGGAACCGGACAGACTTTCAGGCTCATGAGGCAATAAAGTCTGTTCTCGGTGCGTTTGGATCCCTGCTCCTCCACTCATGACGCATGCAGAGAAAATAAGCATTTAGAATATTTAATCTCAGTAAATTTATAACGTGGTGCGGTGTTCATTACCATAGAGAGAGTGCGCGAGGATCAGAGTACACATTACAGTAATTAGTCATTAATTGCATTGCATTCAATTTCCAATGACGTCAAATAAAATGCATGCAAGTTAAGGCGAACAGATATTTAATATTCTGGAGCATAAAACGATATTTAAGCCGCGTATTTCAGTATGAATTAACAACAATAATTAGCCAATTCGAATCTATTATTATTATTATTATTATTATTTAAAAAATACAATATTCTAAATCTCGTGTTAATGATGTGTTTAAATGTGAGGGAGGAGTATATTTACAACATTCTAATATTGATAAACACATCTGCACAATAACACTGAATATGAACATCAGATTTGTGCTCATCTGTCGCCTTTCAGCAGCGCCAGTATTGGGGGTGGGGGTTCTTCCTCAGGTACCAGGATAAATCAAGCCCAAACTGAAGTCAGGAGAGCTCGGGAATCTTTCTCACGCAGGAACTCTCAGCAGGCGGCTTGTTTTCAGACAGCTGCATTACTCTATTACTGAGTTATTTTACTCTGCCCATGTGATTGTTACAGCGGTCACCTTCAGTCTGTCCAGAACTTTACGCAGCACTCAGCTCCATCTTCTTTAGACTACAGCCCGCCTTCCACTATAAGCCACTCAGACTCGCCCTGTAACATCAGTGCCGACTTATCCAGTCGCTTTCTGAAAGCAGGGACTCGACGCATATCCACACATACAGGGTGATTAATGCCTGTATCAGGTCTCACGCGCTCCTGAAACATTCACTATATAACAATACACGCTGATGGTCCTCGCGCTGGGCGCCCCGAGTCCGCCTGAGCCCCAGTTCAGGAGCGCCATCCAGTGGACACTCGATTCAGTACAGTATCAACATTATTATTAGTAGTAGAAGCAGCACTAGTAGCAGTACTACTAGTAAAATACGAATAATAATAAATAATTGCATATTCTATACTGTATTCATGGACTACTACTATGGAATAACATTGTAATTATTATGTATTTGCCCAAAATACACACCTGCATAGACGTAGATATACTTTATCTGTACATAACAATAATAATCTTTAGTAGTAGTAGTAGTAGTTTCCAGACAAAAATATGTTTCATTAGAATATTTCAGATTCTATACTACAATGACAGACAATATTTAATTACTATAATGAAACTGCTATTATTAGGCTAGTTATGCTATAACAGCAATAATAATAACTAACAATAATAACTACTAATACTACTACTACTACTACTACTACTACTAATAATAATAATAATAATAATAATAATTATTATTATTAATTATTATTATTTGTAGTAGAAGTAGTACATAGTAATGCACTATAGTAATAGCAGTAGCTTAGTAATCTATAGGTTTTTTACATTCTTACATAATTATATCTAACAATACATACTTGTACGTATTGTATATATATATATATTTAATATATTTATATATATATACACTCATTATTATGAAAATAGTTGCCAGAAGGAAGTGTCGGTTTGGTTACCAGGAACAATAAATGATGATAAATTTAGACTGATATGATCAATATTTACTGAGCTACACATACAGAAGTACTGTCAGTATGGCGTCGGGCCGCCGTGTTTGCTAACCCAACATGCCAGACGTCTCGGCATGGAGCTGTAGAGGTTCCTAATGGTNTCAAAAACATTGATGCACCCAGAAGGAATTGCAGTGCTGTTTGGAGCTGTAGAGGTTCCTAATGGTGTCCTGTGATAATCCATCCCATGCAGCTTGAATATCCTCACACAGTTCCTGCAGATGGTGCGGTAGGGGTGGAGGTGGGGTGACATCAGGTCTTCTGGAAGTGTGACGCGTCACTCCGTCTTGGTACTGACCATGGTGCCTCCACGGATTCGTTGGTCGTCTCCAGCAAGACAAAAGCGGGACTCGTCACTGAAGATGACCCGCTGCCGTTCTGAGTCACTCCATGACAGCCTGGCACGACACCATTGCAGTCTTTGGTGACGGTGACGTGGTGTTAAGGACAGTCGTCGTAACGGTCTGTGTGCATGTAGTCCTGCGTGCTGCAGCCGTCTGCCAATGGTGCTGCACTAACAGGATGACTCATGGAGGGGCAAAAAAAAATAAAAAATTATATATATATATATGTATTTCTTTTTATTACTATTGTCATTGTACTACAAGCAAGACTAGCAGTTGCTTTGGCATATAGTTCCATTCAAGTGAGCTGGTTTTTAATATAAATATGATTTGTGTTTCTAAGCACTGTTTTTATTCCAAGGCCTTTCTTAATAATAAAATGACTGCTGGAGACAAAGTGACAGCCATGATGTACAGATTAAAGAAAGAAAAGTGGCTGCACAGTGAAAGCCACAGTGCCGTATTAGTAGCAGATAAGGGTTAACCAACACTAAGAACAAATTACATGCTGGAGGTTTTATTCTGCAGCAGCAGTGACACACACAGTATGGGAATCATTACTGGTATTAGAGCTCTGGGTTCCTCAGCCAAAGGCTGTGCGCAAAGCCAAGCCCAGCACTTGTTTTCAGTTATTTTCAGAATCAGCACACAGACTGGTTCATACGACATACTATTATTTACAGTCACCGTCACACCAATCACCATGAGCCCTGAAAACAATTAACACTCTTTTACATCAGCATCAATACTTAACACCAAATAAGGCCCAACCAACATTTCCATGATATTCAAACCACTGCCAAACCAGCCAAAACAGATTTGGTGGCCATTTCTTACGTCTTTAATTTACGTGTTGTCAGTTAACACTAGAAGACAATAGTTACCCTAATCATTTCTGTAATTACGGCCCACAACATGTCTAACCCAGGTTTTTATTAAGGTTGCACATACTTGTACTAGTATATGATGTGCCACAGAATGATGTACTGTGAACTATCAACATTTCTAAAACTTCACTGTTATATTTTGGATAACAAGCGTTGTCTAAACTGGCAACTCCCACTTTCAGCCATGAAACAAGAAAAGAAACTCATGTCATACAATGTCATACTATGTCCTAGAACACAGCCACAAGTCTGTGCAACATTGACCTAGACCAGGATGTGGTTTAATAAGGCTCTGGGGATGTAGGTACTGAAAAGATTTGGTGACTACTGACTTAAAGCGTTTGTTCGCAGTGTTACACTTACAGCTCCAGGTTTAAACTAAATAACTAAATTTGGGTGCCAACCATGTTTCATATAATTGACTACATGTGAGATACATGGAAAACTCTGTTCTGTCAATGAGAAGTATGCATGATAACAGTCCTGTTCTGGTTAGGACTTAGTAGTACATATGACAATACAGCAATACAAATGCTGTTCGGGTTACTATATGACTTTACACCAAAAGCTTTCTCCATAGAGTCACATACCATCATTGAAATAAAACAGATTAATAACAAACATAATAATAATAACGATTATAATGATTATAATAATGAGAATTATTATGATTACTATAATTAATAATTCCATACACTATATGGACACATTTACATTTACTCATATTGAAAGTATCCAGGTGAGAAGTAAATGTTCAGACAGAAACACACTCTGATGGTCAGAGCCTGGCAGGGCTGAAGACGGACGGTGTACGTGCTCAGCGGCTTGAATGTAATCGCACTAAAACACTCCTGTCGGGTCTGATCACTCATCTCAAACACCACATTTTCTTGTTTGCATTAGTAATCCATCTTTCATACAGAGCAGCTGATGAGACCCTCGGAGTACACCCGTAATGCTCAGTGTGTGTGTGTGTGTGTGTGACAGAAATACAGTCCGAGTGTGTTTTAAGTCACAGAGCACACTTGTCTGTGTGTGTGTTTTCTCAAACAGCGCATTCAACAACGCCGAGAGTGTGTGTGCATGTGTGTTTGTTCCTGAGTGTGCATGTGAATTAGGTGTAACAAAAAGCAAATATTTAGAACACATACACCGTCTTATTCTGTTAAATATGTAAATATGTAAGTTCTTAAGTAAAAGAACTAACAGCGCGCGCGAGAGAGAGAGAAGAAAGCAGGGACCGAAAAGATAGAGGGAAGAGATTAACAGAGAGCGATAATGTCTGTATGTTTGAGGGGGGGGGGAACATAAAAACAGAGAAACAGATAGAAAAACAGAGGGAGAGAGACAAGAAAAACAGAGGGAGAGAGACAAGAAAAACAGAGGGAAACAATGTCTGTGTGTGAGAGAGGAGAAAAGACAGAAAGAGAGACAGAAAGAGGGAGAGAGAGAGAGAGAGAGAGAGACACTGAGTTATACCTGCAGACCTGAAGACGTTCTCACTGCTGTAGTCATACAGGTCTTCTTACCACAGGACTATAACAACTCAAAACACCTTCCCTTCTGATACGCACGTGTATTTCTATTTCTGTGCATATATACACAGAACACTGGAAGAGTTTCATCTAAATATGCTGTATATTCAGCTGTTACAGTTCAGGATATAAAGGGCTTTGAAAAGAGTAACAGCTGATTTATAACGGAAACACATTATTGTTTCTCAAGCTGTAAAGTCCACTTCTAACAACATGTGTTCTATAATGTGTTTTGCAATAAAACCTTTTTACTAACAACCCTGAAACTCAGTATGTGTGTGTGTGTGTGTGTGTGTGTGTGTGTGTGTGTGTGTGTGTGTGTGTGAGTGAGTATGTGTGTGTGAGTGAGTAAGACTGCTATACACATTTATCCGAACCATGTTAAGCTGACTGGAGTGTGTGTGTTGTGATTTGCTCAGCAGAAGGCCGGTAACAGCTGGCTGGGTGTGTGCGATCAGTGTAATTGGAGCTGAGTAATTTTTGTGGCGAGAAACATAAACAATGTCAACATCTCAGATGAATTAGTGTAACGACTAAGTGATCTGCAGTAGCATGTGTTGGCCATTGTAGAACAGTTTAATGTTGAAAACGACACGCCGCATTCACCATTCTCAGTCTTCACGAAGATTCTGACCTTCATGAATGTTTTCTTAGTTGCCTTAGTTTCTTCTGAGGTGAGGAGAGAATCTACACACACTCAGGAGCACAAAGCTGCTACCAATTCCGGGGTTTCAGAACACATTTATCTGATGTAGACGTGGAGATTGGCCCATTGCCCATTGTTTGCTGACAGGTAAATCTGTATGTTCCTCTTCTCGCTGACACACTTGTATGTTATTTTTGTTCACACCGTGCTGAAACATGCAGCAGGTGATCAGCAGGGTGTGCAAAGATACCAAAAAGTTTGGTTTCCTGTTACTCACTGATACATCTACACTGTTAAAAAAATTGGTTTAACTTAAAAAAGTGTTAATTTAATATTTTGTGTTATTTGAACTTACAATAATAATACGCTTCTAGGCATAAAACACAGATTCCTGTTCTAGTAACTTACTATTTGAAATTCAATTCACTCCAGATTTTAAGGCGGCACAAACACTAACTTTTTGAAGTTAAAACAACTTTGTTTTAACAGTGTACTGATTGTTCAATGGATCTTAAGAAGATCTCAGTCTTCTCAGATACGCTGCAGAAAGTTTCAACCCTTTACCCAACTGGAGCCATGTTTTATAATCATTTCATTTAATAATTTATTATATTTTACTATTATTAAGTTAATATACCTCTTTAATGGATGCACTGGAGATTTGAGGCTAATGCTAACACAGATTAACACAGAGCAAACCAGACAGTGATATAAATGGACAATAGTGTGGACAAATTTCAGGATGGCTGGTACTGCTGTTTTTAGTCATGTGATGTATGTTTGTCCATGTAGAGCTGTGAAGGTAATAATACCGTGCACTGTGCAATATTAAAGAAAATAATCTATTGAATATAAAGAATATTCCATATACTTGGATGGATGTAAATTTTTCAGTTTTTACATTATATCACAAAAGCTGCAGAAAGCGGTGCTGTCCACAGTCATCTTCATGGAGAAGTGTGAATTGCTTTTGCACACCTCCCCTTTCACCCCTCATTGCTTAGCTCAACACAGTAGCCGGGTCAGTAGCCTGGTTTCCATTCAAACTGCTGCAAATATCAAGAATGTTTTTGAAATACCAGCTGAAAAATTAAATGAAAGCTGGAGTAGGTGATTTTGTAGAAACCCGGGTATGTACGATAGATTTTTTAAAATAATCCAAAAAAAAAAGAAATCACACCCCTGCTTCAAACCCTCCTTCTAAAGCCACTTCCCCAAAAGCGCATGGCCTGACTCGTCCTGGCAGAGAGTGTTGGAGGGAGCTGCACAGTGTGTTGTGGAAGTTGAAGAATCTTTCTCATAACTGCAAATAAACTCATCACCAACTCATTAAAGCCAGTACAGACTAATAGAAGATAATTGCTGTAATATGAGCTATTTTACCAAAAGCATGCTGGTCCATGCTCTGCCTTATTTCCAAACTCGCCATAGAACACAGCACAACAACAGGCGCACTCAAGCTGGCCTTCCCTCGCTAGAAACTCAAACACACAATCACCTCCTCCAGGTTTAAGCCATTCACTACAGTGATGCGAAGAAGCTTTACAGGACGTGGGCTACCATGATTAGGGTCTGCATAGAAACGAGCATAAACAGATTCATACTGTATTAAGCTCAGTACAGTTACTACAGTCAAACTGTAAAAACTACACTACTGCAGATTCATCCTGGAATGAATAAACAATCTACACTCACTGTCAAATAAATAGTAGCACCCAGAAGGAGGTGTGGCCTTGCGGCCGAGCGTGAAACTTGAATAATTTGCCTGTCTCACAATGTCAAACCACCCACCAAGTTTCATTCCTGTCAGTTGATTCCCTCTGGGTGCAGCTATTTGTGCAACTCTCTTTCTTACTACTTGACGTTGTAGGAACTATGAATATTCTGGTTTTATACTGAATAACAAAAACATAATTGGTAACCACTTATAGTCCTGCCCTAAAACTAAACTAGCTAAAATACGGCTTCAGAGCAAAGAACAACTTATGTTGCTATAAGCAAACTTCAGGAAACTGCATCAGTAGTTCATTAAAAAGATAACATTTGTTAACAAGCATAAAGCAATTATGATAAAGCCAACATACTCCTTTAAAATGAAGTCTCTCTATGAAGTAAACATTGCAAGAAGCTGTCTGCAAATGCCCCCCTTGTGCTGCTTTACCCTCTCCACGGCTCACTGCAGTGAAACTTAGCCACCGTTTCTTAGTAATACAGAGATCACAAGCTCATTTTCAGCACGAGTGCACTTTCTCAGCGGAGCATTAGCGCTGCAAGATGTTAAACAGCATGTGTTTCTCGGCTGTGACAGCCTCATGGCAGCATGTACGCGCTGCTCTCCTGGCCCACTTCTGACAGCCTAAATGGTCCCTCCCCGCCGCTCTCTCTATCTACCTCTGACCCACCACCTCCTTTCCTTTCATTTTCCTGCCAGACTGAGCTCACAACGTAAGCCTCTTTGCCAAAAGTAATTTACAGTGACCCGCCTGGAGAAGTCGTGATGCATATTCTCCGTCTCGCGTGCATTCTTCATCCTGGGCGTCACAGAGGAAAGGCCTGAAGAGAGAAATAAGACGTGACACAACATTAAAGTGCTTTTAGTTACAAAAGAAATCTTAACCCCCTCCCTCGGGGTGCCCTCTGCTCTCCGGTAATGCTGAGACACACGACACATGACGTACAGCGAGGTGCGTCCGTCTGCAGGAAGAAGGAGCAGGTTTCAGACATAAAGTTTGTTTTAGGGCATGTTGCGACCCACTGACATGCATTCATAATCAGAAGTGGGGTGGATACCTCAAAGCTCTAAGTGGTGCCACCTTGATTCCTAAGTCCTCCAGCCTGTGACCCGGAAATTGAATGGATGGATTACGCCAAATCTGTCCTTCCTTTTGGTTTACGCACAAGCGAGCCCACCAATTAGGGTACAGCGGTCCCTTTGTTTTGAGCTTGTTTTGACCTGTTGGTTCTAGCTAATGGAACCTGTTCTCCTTCAGTGTTCTATGCTTATGATCATTTGAATAGACATCAGTGTCAGAATAATTAATGACCTTCTATTAAAGACTGTTGGACCAGGAGCGACACTAGAGTCTTCTCACCTAAAAGTGAGCTGATTAAGCAGTAATATTTTATCTTGGGAATCTCTGCTTTAACTCAGGTGATGCTAAAACCTTAGAAACTCACAGCTCAGATCTCCAGAACATAGTGTGAACTGATTTAGGAGAAGCTCTTGTCCAATCGGGAAAAGTGAAAGTAGCATGAATAGCTTCATCGCTTCGTTAAGAAGTGTTGAGTGCTTCCAAATCAGTTCGAATGTTTGTAGAACAGTTTTAGCTGCTGAGCTGGAGATACTGATCCTTTTAGCACTTGTGAAAAAGTTCTACTTGCTGGAACATAGCCACTCCATCTCGGCTGTCGTCATGCCAGCAAGCAAGACATCCAAGGTGACTTGCAGACCTTGTGGACACATGCAAATGAGGACTACAGCAATGCAATCCCTGTTGTTTGTAGACTTTGTAGACACTTGGACAGTACAGTTTTCCAGTTCTGTCACGCTAATCAATCTAGGCCAGTGGTCACCAACCCTGGTTCTTGATATTTACTCTCCTGTCAACTGTAGTTCGAATCACAATCTGCCACACCTGCTCCAGCTAATTCACTTCCACAGAAGCCCTTGACTGGGTGGATCAGATGCATTAGTGTAGATACAGGGAGGGGGCGTTATGCTAGATGCTAGAACTAAACCAAAAAAAAAAAGTAGATCTCCAGGAGGAGTGTTGGTAAGCCCTGATCAAGGTGCTAAAAGGCATAAACAGCATAACGTACTTTTTTGCAGACTTCCAAAGAGCCTGTATGGGACACAGGCTTCAGTTGACTTTAACATGATCTGTATCCTTAATTCATAGCAGAACAGGTGATTTTGTTACACACTTGCGGCCCTGCAGCCTTGTATATTAGATAAATTAGCCTTGTATATTAGTTAAGCACTTCCCTAAACATCCCGGAATATAGGTGACATTAAAGGCTACTTGTGATACACTATATGCCCAAAAGTATCCAGATTCTCTTTGGAATTTCAGGTGCACATGTGTTTAATTGTGCACACACAGCTAGTATAGAATGAGCTGAGGTCACCATTCCCAATAGTGAGTATTGGCTAGAGGGTGTATGATACAGTGGAACTGTGTTCTCTGGAGTGATGAAGCTCTATCCAGCAAATATAGGATAAGCAGGAACATTTGTGATCCAGAACTAATCATCCAACATCAATAACAGACTTCACTTCATGGCTGTCATTGCTGAATGCAATCAAATCCTCACAGTAATATTCCAACATCTCCCTTTTTAAAGCCTTCCCAGAAGAGTATAGGCTGTTACTCCAGCAAAACAGGAACAGACTCCATATTAATACCCTTGGTTTGAGAAGAAATGCTGAATAAGCAGGTATCTACATAGTTCTGGATAGTGTAGTTTAACACATCCTGACACCAACACATCATACTTACAAATAAGCAGGCAAAGTAGCTCTGACCCTAACCACTAGGTACTGCAAACCTAAAACCACACTGTGTCCTGAAATCACATATCTCAATTGGCTGCTGGCTCCCCAGGTCTGCAGAAGGATGATTATAGCCTAATTCACTTCGGTCCTGGTCAGATTTAGCCGCTCATGGTCCGCAGTCAAAGGTCAGACTTCTAGCTGGAGCCAATCACTGAATATACCCTCTCATAGTTTCCCTTGGAAACAGCCCAGTTGCAAATAGTACCCTAAGCCCTGCGGTCTAGTTCAAAGTCCACACTGGGGTGACGTCAACAACATACGGCCCTATAGGGCACGAGAACACAGTTAGAACATGTGCGCTTGTTTATTTAAGCTGAGTCCTCTACAGTGGCTTATAAGCATAATACAGCTCAATGGCAAGTTGAATTCATATACAAAAGCATTTGTACTCACATCTGAACATTCTCCTCTCTGTCATATTTGTCAGGCAGCTGTCAACAAACACATCGATGCAGTCCTCACCGGCAGCCGCAGTAAGGGTGCATCGAGGGTGCTCCTAAGCATCGCTTTGATCTCCAGAATGACAAAAGGAAAACCCCACAGCCACATGTGGACTGCAGGACTGTTACTGTGCCCTTTGGGACGGAGTCTGAGCCATAGTAAAAAAGCAAATTAGCTCATTTAAAAAGTACAGCCAGGCCTGCACGTCGCAAAACACGTCCTAAATGTATATGGTTGGTGTCCAAAGAAAAACGAGTATCTCCAAAATGGCAACTTTATAGGAGAAAAAAAACCTCATTTAATTATAATGCAAGTCAACGGAACCAGAAACATTTTTTCCAAGCAGTTTTGGGCCGTTTCTGTTGGTCCATTCCATTTACACAATGTTAATGCTGTGTTCAAATGATGCATAAAAGTAAAAATAGACAAAAATGGAGATACATGTTAACGTCAACAAGTGTAGGAGGACCACAGGGCTTAGGGCACCATTTGGGACTGGGCTATTTTGCCAATAAGCTTGATTCAGTGATTGACTTCAAACAGTCGGCTGTCATTTTTGATTGCTGAGTCTGAGCAGCTAAAGTGAACCAGTGCAAAAGTGAGCTCAGATAAGCCCAGAAAACGCTGGAGATCCCCCAACACTAGACAGGCAAGCTCCTCCGAACTGTGGGTTCATAAAATGAGAGATTATGTGTCTACGTGCATAAAAGCAGTGAAGTTTGGGCTGCACTGCTTGACAGTTTGTACACTGGCCTTACATTGGGTTCAGCACTCTGCAGAGACCGGGTGCTTAACATCAGGAGAGAGGGAGGGAGGGAGACTGATGGATTTCTGAGCTGAAATTGTGAGGCAGGAACAGATGGACTGGATTATTTTGCAAAGCATGGCTATATCATTATCCCATCATTTCCAATATACTTGTCACCAAGACAGATCGTGGCTATATTACAGACGAGTGGCGCCCCCCTGTGGGCTTTCAGTAGGAATGCAGGTCTCTTAATCGTGTCCATGATGGAAGCAGAAGGCAGTCTAGCACTGTGGGACTGGATAACATCTGGAAGAAATACCTGAGAAGGAGTGAAGAGATGGCATTGATGCTGGAGTGGAAAACTCCATGCAGCTCTCCTGATTGACCTTGCGGATTAGACTGCTGTTAGAATGAGGGAAATATTCAGACAGGATAATTACACATACATACGGAGTCCACTATCATGCACATACACACAGTGGACACTTTATTAGATACACTCGCCTTGAATCTACATTTGCTGACCATTGTACCATATAAATTCACAGACTGTATTTTTTTTCTTTCCTTAATTGGTAAGGCATCTTTAACTCATTTAAATGCGGGCTGTGTCTGAAATATCATAAATGCTTTTTCAGTATTCTAAGGCAGCAAGGCACGCAGTGATGCTTGAATCTACTGTTTGTATAAAACGCTGCCTGCTGAGGTTCCTCCGTTTGTCTGTGACGCCAGTCTACGTTTTCTTCACTGCCCTACACATCCCATTATACTCTGAGTCTGTTTACATGCACTTAATAATCCGATCAAAATCGGATATCTGAGTTATCCGGTTATTCAGCTGGCCATGTAAACACTCCGGTTTGACTAGTTTGGATTATGACCTACAAAACCGATAAAGATCGCTGGATTTCAACTCAGTAATCGGGTTTATCGGCACATGTAAACTTATTCTCCGATTTAGTTGGGATTCCTCAATCTGCGCATGTGCGAAAGAAGACCCCGGCACCGGAAATGAGCATGCAACGTTTAACACAGCAACCGCAAGGTGGCGACAAAGATCATGAAACCAAGATCATGCTCGACGAAATTAATGTTTTAAATATTCTTCATATTGAGCTGTATGTTCATATTTACAGGTAAACTGGCACGAAGTTTGGGTTTCACGTTACGATTACGTCATGCCTTCTCTATGAGTTTATGGTGGCAAAGCAGAAATCATGTGAACTCGGAGTTTCCAGTTGTCTGGAATCTGCAGTTATCAGTGAAATCAGTAATTTTCTGGATTATTTAATGCATTTAAACGGACTTACTGACCGAGTCATATTTTAACCCCCTCAAAGGAAATATAAGAGAACAAAAAGTCCATCAAAGAGGTCACATGATGCCTATTTTAAGACAGAACACAGATGTAACATATGTCTCAAGAATCATTCTTGTATTTTATCATTTTGTTCTAGAAATTGGGTCAGAACGGGTTCTATGTAATATAGAACGTTAACCAAGTTTGTAAATGGTCTGTTTTTGTCTTGTGCACGACCCAAGCACATTGTAAAAATGAGGTCACATGTTCACAAATTCACAAACTGTCGTGACTGCATCCAGGGCGTTCAGTATAGGTCCCACACAGGTACTCCATGAGCTTAGATGAATGATAAAGCTGTATAAGGAACTTATCAGACTTCTAACGGTTTGCGACTCACACGTCACCCTGGGCTCTTATGGGTCCATAGAAGGGATGTGCTTATTGATACATAAATATCGATACTTCAGATACTGGCGTTCACTTTAAGAATCGATTCTAGTGCTCAAAAAATGGGATCTCATTTGTTTATTTATTTACCAGTTTGGATGTGCGTCCTGTATCTCACTGAACATAAAAATATGGTTTTTAAATGATGGCGTAGAACAGCTACTTTTCCTTCTGCCTTTTTCCCTGCTCCTAAAGTGGTTGACTTTCCTGAACTAATTATCCATAGACTCACAAGCAAGTCTTTTAAGATGTAATGTGGCTCTTGTAATTAATTTGGGGCATGTGGCCCACGCTACCATTAAAACAACCAGCAGATAATTAAATATACTTATTCTTTATTATCTGGCATACTTTTAATGAGATTATTAGATTTATAATGGACTTTTAAATGTAGCTACACAGATATTAGTCTAATCACGAATTTACAGTTTTCATGCACTAGTACTAGTTTAACTGAACATAATTTGAACTCTGCTGAACACTGAATTGAATTGTTGAGGTTCTGATTTCTGAAAGTTTAATTTTGATGTCAGACTTTCTATTATAATTTTGCTCACATTTACTATTTGGAATCGTTAAAATAACAGATTTTAAAGTACTGGTATCGGTATTGGGATACTAGCTTTGGTATTACTTGGTACTGGATCAAATGGAAAATCAGTGGTACTGCCCATCCCTAGGTCATATCTTATCTTGTTCTGAGTGGTTGTTTAACTCCTTTCATAATTGTGTGACCTATTTTTAAAAACTCTAATTACTTCTTAACAGGATGGGCAGATTATTAGCATAATTAGCGTCAGCAAGTATATTTGAACATTGTGAAAAAATATTCTATTATGATTATGGTTATGGTTTTTACTTTTATTAATGTTACTTTCAGTTTATTTCCTTCGCTTCTCCTTATGTTAAATCGCAAAGCTCCCCGATGACTGATCAGCAGATGTGTTCCTCAACTACTGTGGCTCCAACTCATACACACATGGCTAGTTATGTGTTTCCGGCTTACAAAAGCATCTTCAATTGTTTCCTGACTGCACAGTCCGTCAACACTATGAAACAACCCTGCAGACCCAAAAGCCCAGAAGACAAAACACAAATGAAGAGTCAGACTGATGGTCCCACTGGCCTTTATAATAAAAGCTACACATATAAAATAACAGTCTTTACATTCACAGAATGAGTGTCTTCATGTTGAACATGCCAACAGGATCAACGCATCCAGAACGAAATGAACAAAACACATATATGCAAAGAACGTAGAGGAACTGAAACTAAGCCACTTTGATGGGAATCTGATTTAAAGTGTACTGTATATACACAAGCGGTTTAGGGCAGATAATCAGACTGTAAGTGTGAGAAACAGAGTTTTAAAATGTGTATTCCAGGATGAAAATACTGCATTCAGTGAATCACGCGCGTCACGTTAAAACACTGTCCATAGAACACCTCGTCTTCGAGTGCCCGTATACGTTTGCGTCTAATCAGAAAGAGCTTGAGATCTTTTTCTAGATCTAGAGTTCCACATAAACAGCAGAACAAGCTTGCTCTCGTATGCTCTGAAACACAATGTGGAACACTTTGGCAGCCAAAACAAGACCACAGAGCCACTGCAAGAGCGAAAAACGAATTCTTCCAGGGCTGTACATATGGACACAGTACAGGCAAATACTACACTATTATAAAAATGTTGAGGACTATTCATAAACCCTCACATAGGTAACAGACCACTGTAGCTTAGGTGCCAGCTTTCAGCACACCTGCAAGTGGTTTCAGACTATTTTTTGAGTGTGTGTCCCACATAATGACGAAATGATGAATCTGGTCAACATTCGTTTCCAACTTTTTAAACTGTTCCCAGAAAAGCTTAGCAATGGACTACACACCTTCTCAGTCCTCAAGGGCATATCAAAGTTTATATAACCTGCGAGGTCAATTCTGTCCCAGTATTGTTCTAGTGCAGTAGCTCCCATCCCTGATCCTGGAGTTTCCCCTACTTCCACCACAATTCGTTTCCAATATCCAACTAATCACCTCATTAACAAGCCCTTCCTGAGTTGCAGTGGGTGTTTTGGGAGCTCAAATGTGGAGGGCAGAGAGTCCTCTAGGACCAAGACTGGGAGCCTGCGCATTGTACCAGAAATACACTGTTTTACCATAAAACTGAAGCTGACTGCATAAAACAATAAAATAAAGGGTGAAAGTACATTTTGCAAATATTTCTAGTGTGAGTGTCTGCAAAGCAGTTTGGGTGTCTTCAATCAGAGGCTCATCGTTTGGTTCTCTTGGCGGGAGGTTCTTCTTTGTGGGTGCCCCGTGTACGGGGTGCTGGGGAACTCGCTTCACGCTTACGGCCTTTTGCTGCTGCAGACATCTGAGTACGTGGAGCACTAAGAAGAGGATAGAAATTATTATTATTATTATTANCTCCCCTTCTTTTTCATCATCATCATCATAATCATCATCAGCATCATCATCTTCATCTGCATCTTCGTCTTCGTCATCTTTCTTCTCTGAGGTTTCTGGATGCACAAAAAACAAAACCCATGCAGTGCTGTTGTGCAATAGTTTTAGGCACATGAGTAATAAGATTTAAAAAGCCTTTTGTTTTAGTATCCAGATACAAAAAAAGTCATATTATATTAAAGTCAAATACTTTGAAAGCAATGCTAACAGGGTTTAACCACTGTCAAACGTCTCCTCGATGCTTAACACTAAATATCTGGTTTAGCTAATCAATGCTTCGTTAAAAACGTCTGTGCTGTGGCTGAAGTCCTCCAGTAGAAATCTGGAACTTTGTTCTTCAGTCTGGCTTTCTTGTAATCAAGTGAAGACAAGTGGTTTTAAATAGTGTACTTAAGTAGCTAAAACGGCCCGTTACTGTTACTGACGCTAATATATGCAGCTGTGTGTGTTCTTGAACATAATCTTGCACAGGATGCATGTGCACACATACCAGGTCATACATACCTGGTTCTTTTGATACATAGGGGTTTTTAGGGGGGCGGCCCCTGCGTGGGGTCTTCTTCACTGGTTCCTCTTTCTCCTCCTCCTATGGTAAAGGGACACACTTCAGAATAGGAAAGTGTTGTGTGCTGTACTGTGTGTCTGGTTGTGCATTGATGGTGTATTAATAGTTTTAGTTTTGTTCTTTTACTTTCAGGAGGGAAAAAAGCAGTAAAATAGTTCAAATGTATAACTTCTAGGTACTGCTGTTTTAAGTGCTCTGTTAGTGAGAGTTTTATTCTATAATTTTTATAATTGTATATATAATTATATATATTAATTTCACTTCTATTATTGTACTCCAAAAAAACAATTCTTATACACCGTTTATACTGACAAGAATGTAATGCCTCACAGTGATAAGACTCTGTTAGGGGTGTCAATGATCTTGTTGACGTCATTGTCTCTATGGACGAGTAAAACACCATGATAAGCCAATAAAACAGTCCTTGGGTCAAACTCCTAATGCTGCATTTGCCTGCCTCTGTAGCAGCATCAAACTGTGAGCTGCTATGGATAATACTGTCTGCCAAATGCACACATGTGAATGTAACATAGGCTTCAATACATGTACGTGCTTGTGACGTTTCGATTTGTTCAGATTATGTTCAATGTTTACTGCATTTTTATGCCTTGCAGGGAGCATTACTCCAGTCTGGACAGAGGGGTCATTTACATGGGTTTGCTGTTTTAACAGTGCTACATTCACCTAACATCAGTCTTCAAAGACACAGTCAGAAAGGACCAACGTCTATCCTAAGGGAAATGTCCTTCGTCCTCAAAATGTATTATTCCTTTTTAATGCTTTTTAGTTTTGCGTTTCAGTGGAAGCTGCCATAAATAAAGACTGTCTGCTGTGAATAAGACTGCTTTAACTATTTTGACATTACAGCTTATATGCAAATATGTGGACCATCTAGGGGGCCCCGAAGGCCGGATTGGAAATCACTGTCCTAATGAAATGAGAGAGATCTGCTGATGATTTGATGTGTGTTAGAGGGAATCTACTCACAGCCTCCTCTTTAGATTCTTTGTTGCTCTTCTTCTCTGCCTCCTCTTCTCTCTTTTCTTCCCCATCGCCCATTTTCTCCTCATCTCCATCACTGGTTTTCTCCTTTTGTTCACCCTGATCACTTGATTTCTTCTGCTCTTCACGTGTCTTTCCCTCTTCAGACACTAAAAGAGATGAAAAACCACATGCAGAAAAACGACACTAACATACAGTGTGTTCACATGCGTCTATACGGCTGTGTGTGTTCTTGAACATGTCCTTGTATGATCTTGCACGTGATGCATGTGCACGCAGTCATACACACCTGGTTCTTTGGATACAGAAGGGTTTTTAGGGGGGCGGCCCCTGCGTGGGGTCTTCTTCACTGGTTCCTCTTTCTCCTCCTCCTATGGTAAAGGGACACACTTCAGAATAGGACAGTGTTGTGTGTTGTACTGTGTGTCTGTGTTGTGCACTGATGGTGTAGTTAGTTACATGGTGTATTAATAGTTTTAGTTTAGTTCTTATTCAGACATGAAGCCAACTATGTTGGTGCTTGTTCTTCGAGCCATGCCGTAATCTCTCATTAAGCTTATTCTAGTATACTGGAATCAAGCTTATTAGTGAAGTGCAGAACTAACGATAACTTCTAAAACAGTATTACAGAAAATGACTCACCTTCCCAGAATCCTCAGCTTGCTCAGATCTCTTTCTCTTCAAAGCTGGTTTAGCTACCAAGTAAATTACAGTTACAGTCGGCTCTTCACAATAGCTTTCTCATAAACAAGTGACAACAAGTGGTTTTAAATAGAGTCTGTGGCTATATGTGTTTTTGAACATGTCCTCGTATGATCTTTCATGATTATCATACACATATATACATACACAGATATACATACACAGTCATACCTGGTTCTTTTGATACAGAAGGGTTTTTAGGGGGGCGTCCCCTGCGTGGTTTCTTCACTGGTTCCTCTTTCTCCTCCTCCTATGGTAAAGGGACACACCTCAGAATAGGAAAGTGTTGTGTGTTGTACTGTGTGTCTGTGTTGTGCACTGATGGTGTAGTTAGTTAGATGATTATTTAATAGTTTTAGTTTAATTTAGATTTTATTAAAAGTAATGGCAACGGCAAAATTAGTTCCCAAAGAATTTTTTTTCAGACCCACATTGTTTTATCATCATTGACATCATGTATAATAACTCAGAAGACGTGTGTGTGTGTGTGTGTGTGTGTGTGTGTGTGTATGTGTGTTCAGTGGTGGGTAGTAAATAAAATGACTATATTTTGACCGGGAATTAAATAAACGAAGGGTGGCCTCTGTCTTCTGAACAGAAGTGTACAGAATATACACTCATCCTCAAAAACATTGATGCACCCAGAAGGAATTGCAGTGCTGTTTGGAGC
>CM067477.1:33506353-33517725 GCA_034552555.1 Semaprochilodus insignis
GGATTCGTTGGTCGTCTCCACCAGGACAAAAGCGGGACTCGTCACTGAAGATGACCCGCTGCCATTCTGAGTCACTCCATGACAGTCTGGCACGACACCATTGCATTCTTTGGTGACGGTGACGTGGTGTTAACGGTCTGTGTGCATGTAGTCCTACGTGGTGCGGTCGTCTGACAATGGTGCTGCCACTCACAGGATGACTCATGGAGGGTATCACCGCACTCTCTGAGGTATACTTCGCTTGCAAAAGATGCTACCAGCACAACAGCAGAGTCACACACAACAGGATGACCTTATATGGTCAGTCTGGTACATCGATAAGGCCCATTCTTGCTTGTCACCGAGCTTGAAACTCCCATCATGTACATGTCTCATGGTGTCAAGCCTACTGACAAAGTTTAAATTCTGTCGGTTGATTCCTTGTGGGTGCAACTTTTTTTTGACAGTGAATGTACATATCATAACACGCATTCACATGCTAACATCAAACGTAATCAAATGAGATGTGAGAGTTTACCTCTTTTTGCTCCACCTCCTCTTCTGCAGGCTCTGCCTCCTGGGGCTGTGACACTGAGAACATAAGGGACAAACTTTCAGACGTTACTTTCAGATTATTGGACTGTGTAAGAGTCTGTATGTTTAGGTGCAACAGATTGTCAAGGTTACAAATGCAGCTGCATGTAGTAAGTACCATTCTTGCTCTGCAGGCTTTTTGCCTAGTAAAACAGCATAAAATATTTATCATAAATTGATTTATCAGAAAAAAAATGATCATCATCAGCACGTTTTATGTGCTACGATTTAATGCGGTGCAGAATATGAAATGTTCAAAAGAAAATGTATTTTATTTTACTCATATATTTATAAATATATTTTATTCATAGAATAAAATAGACACTCATCATCAAAAGTATAGCTGCACCCAGAAGAATGTGTGGGATCGCAGTGGTGTTGGGAAGGAAGATAAAGGTTACCAGGATCAATAAATGATGATAAATTTAGACTGATATGATCAATATTTATTGAACTACACATACAGAAGTAGTGTCTCTCAGTATGGCGTCGGCATGCCAGACGTCTCGACATGGAGTTGTAGAGGTTCCTAATGGTGTCCTGTGATAATCCATCCTGCGGTAGGGGTGGAGGTGGAGTGACACCATGACTTCTGGACGTGTGACGTGAGACAACAAACCGCTCATCTTGGTTCTGACCATGGTGCGTCCACACACGGATTACTTGGTCGTCTCCACCAAGACAAAAGTGGGACTCGTCACTGAAGATGACCCGCTGCCATTCTGAGTCACTCCATGACGTTGACGTTGACGTGGTGTTAAGGACAGTCGTCCTGCATGGTGCAGCCGTCTGCCAATGGTGCTGCACTAACAGGACGACTCATGGAGGACATCACTGCTCGCTGAATGTCTGCAATCGTGACTGTTGGGTCAGTCAGCGTCCTTGCTAAGTCGCATGTACAACCAAACGGGAAACTTGAATCATTCACATGCCTTGCAATGTCAAACCTACTCACCAAGTTTCATTCCTGTGGGTTGATTCTTTCTGGGTGCAGCTATTAGCGCAGCTATTCGTTTAATGCTGAGTGTACACTGTCATGCATGTTGCCTATCATAAAAAGGACAAAGTACTGTGAAGTCGTATCTTCCCGTTCTGCTCAACTCCAGGCAAAAACCTTTGTGGGTGTTCTTACATGTCTCTCTCTGAGAAGTGTCTGTGACCTTAGATGAGCGTCCTCTGCGCGGAGCTTTACTCTCTGCCCCTTCATCAGCCTCCTCCTCCTCGCTCTGTCAAAATACAAACATTAATTAAAACGTAAAGAGAGAGAGAGCGAAAGGAAAAATGAGCAAACGAAAGAGCAAGAGTGAAAGAAAGAAAGAAAGAAAGGTAAGTAAAGAGAAAGAGACGGAAGAGAGGGAAGAACAGGAAAGCCAGATGTACACTACATGACTAACAGACAACGAAAACTTAATGTTGGTCTTTTGAAGAATTTCTTTTGCTGTTGATGTGCGGGGTCCACTTAACACAATTAAGCGGAAAGCTTAAGGACTACACAGACAAGTTATGGATACAAAAATTTGTGATTCAGATGTGGGAATATTTTGCAGCAAATTGGAGAAACATTTAACTATGGATGCTGAGGGAAGACTATAAAAAGGGGCCTTAAAGAATTCAACATGAAGCTTCTCTATCACTGCACCTTCAGTCCTGTATATAGGTTTGGGTGCCCTTGGTCAAATTATGTTTTGATGATTTACGTGAAATTACGTTAACACGTCTTCTACAGGTGAACACACTTCTGTACAGTGTATACTCAATTACCGTTTATTTGCTGAATTGAACAAACTGGGAAAAAACGGATGTTACACCACATTTTGAACATTCTGTTTTTCCCCAATATGTTAAACTCAGAGACTAAACAGAACTGGGCACTAAAAACTTCAGAAAAACATTTGAAGTTTCTAGTGGATGGTGAGTCATCTCGTTCAGTTACGTCGCTGACCATCTCACATCACAGGACTGTAAAAATCAAACATGTTTCAATCACTCCGGAGCTAGATCGGAAAGACTAAAGACAGATGCGTTAACTCTCTCGCGCTAGCAGATCATTCATGCCACTTCTGGAACTCTCTGGAAATATATTTCTGATTGGGAGAACATGTCAAATCAAGATCAAAACTAATGGCGTTCATTTTTGGCTTTATAAAGTAGGTAGAGACAAAAGGAAAGCAAAAGAAAGAGAAATTCAATGAGAGGGATTAAAAAAAAGAAGAAAAAAAGTACATAACACAGACATACACAGACACACAGACACACACACAGACACTCACTTTCTTAAGACTGGGATTTTCTGTGTCTTTGTCGCTGGCCTCCTGATCTGTCGGGGCTTTGGCTGCTAATATACAGAATATTAATTAATTAATATATTCATTAATTCATTCATTCCTTTATTTATTCACTGTTTGTGTTTGCATGGTGTTCCTGTAAACCAAAATACAGACCGCTCTCCTTGACCGCTGCTGCTTTCGTATTGGATCGTCTCCCTTTGCGCGTCGTTCGGCCTTCCGCGCGGTCATCCTGTGCAAGAGAGACGGCAAAATGCTTATATAGTCATTTGTGTTTCAACGAATGGATCAATGTTGTTACAGGTCTGTTATTGTCCTGTTCAGAATGAATACTTACCACTTCTGATATATCAGACTTGTCTTCTTCCTGCCCATCAGACTTAGAAGCACTGCCTAGGCACAGAACACAATCACTACTAACTACTGACACAAACACAAAGACTTTAGAACTGTAACGTACAACTTGAAAGAGTTCTGAACAGAAACACATGTGCTCTGTGACCTACTGGCTTGTTTGATTAGTTTAGGGGGTCGTCCTCTCCGTACTGGTTTCGGTTGCACCTCTCCCACGTCCTTGGGTTTATTCTGTGGACAGACAGACAGATCTCAATGTCAAACCGTTAGGTAATAGTGCCAACTTGTGGACAATTTTCAACCTGTTAAATATGGGCGGGCGAGCGGGCGGGCGGGTAGGTGACGCATGAAGCTGGAAAAGGCATTGCTAAAGGCTTGGGTGTACATCAATCCACGCTCTGCCTAGGGGTGGGTGATGAGCAATCCTCCAAAGATCAGATGAAAGGGCTTGAGGCTAACAGCGAAATGCCTACACAAGACTCTACACACCGCAGAAAGCTTTATTCGTGTGTCCCTGAGTAAGAATGCTGTCTACACCTCAAAGAAAGCCACTGCTGCCCAAAAAACATCTGAGGTTTGCCCATAACCACCTAGATGGTCCACAATACTTCTGGGAAGACATTCTGTGGACAAATGGGACAAAAGTGGAACACCATGTTTGCACAAAAACCTTATCCAAGCTGTGGTGGAGGGAGACTCATGGTTAGGGGCTGCTTTGCTGCCTTAGGGCCTGGACAGCTTGTAATCATTTGTGGTATGAAATAATATAATAAAATAAATAAAATAATATTTATAATATATAATATATATAATTATATATAATATATAATAATATTTGCACCTACAGGAAACGTTTAATGGAGGGGGTTGCTCCATCAGCAAAATTCTAGGTAATTCCAAATGATTCACTTTCTTTGTAGTTCCATGAGGCACCTTATCTGTTTTTACGTCTTACAGTATCAACATGCACAAAAGCAACTTATCGCACTCTGAAGCAAGCGTGTGCAGTTCCATACCTTCTTTGTTAGCCTCGTAGCACTACTGCAAAACTGAAAACGCAAACCTAAGACACTGAAAACGCCTCTTGATTGGTAGATAGTGTATGGCATATTCGGCAGCGGTTTGGTTTAGAATAAAGTTCTGAGCTTTGTGTACAAGCAGACTGGTGAGCAGTTAAAGAGAGTGACCAAATGTGGTCCAGAGGCGTGGCCTCCAGGAGATTTAATATGTAACTGAAGGATTCTGGTGCATCCTGAAAATACAATACAAGGAAACGAGATTGGCAGCTATGCCAATACGAGTCATGTCTTTACTGCAGGTTTTCAAAAATGTGATTTACTGTCTGTGAAAAATTTGTAGCATTTTAAAATTTAAGTATTAAAAAAGTCTTTTTCAAAAATTTGAAACTGCAATAAAAGATGACTAATGACGTAAAACACCTTCTTTTGTGAAAAGCACGTGGGCATGGCTGTGGAAGTCACTTGGAGCTTTACATATTAAAAAAAATGCAACTGGAACATGTCTTCATGCAAAGTGACAAGTTTGCATGGATGCCTAAAGCCTCCTCGAGTATTGTAAAATAAACTACAAGGGTGTTACGCACCCTGTACTTCTGAATGTGCCCAAGCTGAAGGTTTTTAAAGTACTCACAGACTCCGATTGTTCTATGGGTTCAATCTGCTCCACACCTGTAATCAACAGAGAAACTTGTGAGTTAGTAAATAACAAATTCACACAAGCTTGCATGGTCTACACACCTACGTGCCATTTGGTGGTGCATATGCTTCCATTACCTGCTCGCTAATAGCTACATTGGCTCTACATTAAAACTAAAGAAGTAAAATCAGGTCATGTCTGGATTTCCTGATTACATTTGAACAATGGGGAAAATGTATAAATTATATTCCCTTATTGCTGGAAAAACTGTTCCTTTGAGGATGGAAGCAGGATCTGTTGCATATGACTCACCTGACGTCTCTCCTGTGGTCGAGTCAGGTGCCTCTGTGGTGGCTGTTTTGTCATGCTCCTCTTGCTGTACAGTTTGTGGTTGTGTTTCCACAGACTGGTCACACACAAACACAAACACACACACAGATTAGAGGATCAATCAGAAAAGATCCATCACAGGGACAAGAAACCGGAAGAGATGGGGGGGGGATGAATAAATAAATAAATAAACAAACAAACAAACAAACAAACAACCACAATTTCATTACAGTTACTCACAGTAACAATAATCAAATCATAAAAAATGCCACATGCACTAGAAGCATGTCTTTAACCTTATAATGACGTGCAATCAGACTCACCTCTGTGTTTGCAGCGATTGTGTCCTCAGTTAGCTTATCGCTTTGTGTTTCCCCAGATCCAGTCTCGGCTGAAGCATCATCTGCAATTTGAGAGAACAAAACAAGAAGGTACTGCTGATGCTCACTGCAGAGGAAGAGAGTCGTATGAGATTCATTTTACTTTCTTCCCAAATCTTATTTTTTCCAGCTTTTCCTTTTTATATGTATTTATTTGAATTCATGTTTTTGGATTTATATTCATTATTTTTGTAAATTAGCATCTTTAAAATGTAGATCAATTAAACTTTAATTGTGTATGTCGTCAGATAATCAGAATACGGAATATGATAGACATTGAAACCTGCGTCGGCATTGGTACTGTGGTATACTGAAAGGTAACACAGTTTGTTTTGCACAGTGATGTGAAAATGAATTTGGCCTTCGCCCAAGATTTATTTAAAACCCACATGAACCACGTGAAAAAGTAATAGCTACCCTAAACCTAATAACTGGCTATGCCAGGCTTGGCTGTAACAACTACAATCAAATGTTTGTGAAAACGTGTGATGAGTCTTTTACATTGCTGAGGAGGATATATGACCCATCGTCTTGTAGGCATATCCAGCCTTACTGTTATAGAGAAAGTGTTATAGGTTTTATTTAATTTTATCTTTTGTCAGAAACATTTTTGCACTACAAAGGACTTGTGAAAAGGCTTGCAGTCCTACAGAAGATAATGTAAATATAATAATGCAAATATGTAAAGATAAAATGGCACATCATTAGTGAATTTATGATCCGCTGTCTGCAAGTCAAAACACAATGCATTGCAAAAGGGGTGAATCATAACGCAATAGGATGCAACGCATCCTCGGTGATGAAGATGCACTGCTCTAATATATATGTACTTCGATCAAGGTGACAGTGGAAGTTCTAAAACTGTACCTGATGCACCTGCTGGTTCATCCCTTGAAATAGCTTCTGATAAAGGAACTTCAGACTTGGGTTCTGAGTCAGCCTCCACACTGCCCATCTGAACAACATCACACACATCCTGCAACGTACACGCATATGCAAACAGTAAATCTCCGAAAAGGGTACAGTGAAGGATTTCATATACATTTAAAATCAAGCATTTTCTAAATGGTATATGCATTTTAAAGACATTTTGCTACAAGTAAACATGGTTAAACGGCAGTGAATGTAGATAAATAAAATCAGAATGGATATGATCAATCTTACCGCTGACACAACTTCTGCAGTAGCTCTCTCTGTTGCCTTGCCCTCCATGCTTGTGCTGGCTACAGCTGGAAAACAAAGAATAATTGAATTTAATTTCTAACTAAACTAGTAACTATAATGGTAATACAGCACACAACTGCGTTATCTACTGCATTATTAAACCCAATAAAAATCACCATCAGCGTGTAGATCTCCATCCTGTGAGTCTGCCTCCCTCACACACGGCAAAGCGGCAGCAGTCGTTTCGTTTGCCGACTCCATCATTACATCTGCAGTTGTTTCAGATAACTCTTCTGCATTACCAGAAGCTGCAGGTTCGGCATCTTGCATAACAATGGGAGCAACAGGACTCTGTGCCACCGACAGGTCTGGGTCCATGGAGAGCAGAGTGAGAGCTGCTTCCTTCATCTTTAAGTCTGCTTCCTGGAATGAAGGCACAGCGTCCTGCTTTTCAGACAAGCTAGTCACCTCATTTTTGGCTGCAGAGGCGCAGACGTTCATTAGCGTCAGGAGGGCATCTGCCTCTGCAGGGAGAGGACAGGGCTGTCCTTGGCTTTCTGTGACTCTCATGGCTGCCTCCTCTTCGTCCTCAGGCTCTGGAGTGATGTCGCTTAGGGCATCATACATGTCATCTTGAACAGCTGTGCTTCCGGTGTCAGATGTTGGGAGCGTGCTTGTAGCCTGTGGAGCTGTTAAACTAGCAAGATCAGGTTGTATGGAAGAGTCTGTGGATGGACAGTGCATTTTTTCGGTAAGATCTGCATTTGCATCCATGGCCTGTGAGGTGGTGAAATCTGACTCTGTGTCTAAAGCCTTTGGGGCTGTGAGATTAGTCTCTCTATCCAAAGCCTGTGGGGTTGGGATCTTACACTCTGTTGGGGAGTCAGGGGCCTGTGGGTCTGTAAGATGAGACTGTAAGATGTCTATGGCTTGTGAGCCCGTCAAATTAATATCCATGTCTAAAGCTTGTGGGGCTGTGGGATTAGACTCGGTGTCCAAGGCCTGTGGGGCCAGGTTATTAGACTCTGTGTCCAAGGCCTGTGGGGCCGGGAGATTAGACTCTGTGTCCAAGGCCTGTGGGGCCGGGAGATTAGACTCTGTGTCCAAGGCCCGTGGGGTCGAGAGATTAGGCTCTGTGTCCAAGGCCTGTGGGGCCGGGTTATTAGACTCTGTGTCCAAGGCCCGTGGGGTCGAGAGATTAGGTTCTGTGTCCAAGGCCTGTGGGGCTGGGAGACTAGATTCTGTGTCCAAGGCCTGAGGGGCTGGGAGACTAGATTCTGCATCCAAGGCCTGAGGGGCTGGGAGATTAGGATCTGCGTCCAAGGCCTGTTGGGCCGGGAGATTAAACTCTGTGTTTAAGGCCTGTGGGGCCGGGTTATTAGACTCTGTGTCCAAGGCCTGTGGGGCCGGGTTATTAGACTCTGTGTCCAAGGCCTGTGGGGCCGGATTATTAGACTCTGTGTCCAAGGCCTGTGGGGCCGGGTTATTAGACTCTGTGTCCAAGGCCTGAGGGGCTGGAAGATTAGGCTCTGTGTCCAAGGCCTGAGGGGCTGGGAGATTAGACTTGGCGTCCAAGGTTTGTGGGGCTGGAAGATTAGACTCTGCGTCCAAGGCCTGAGGGGTTGGGAGATTAGACTCTGTCTCCGAAGCCTGTGGGGCTGGGAGATTAGACTCTGCCTCCGAAGCCTGTGCGCCTGGGAGATTAGACTCTGCCTCCGAAGCCTGTGGGGCTGGGAGATTAGACTCTGTGTCCAGGGTCTGTGGGGCTGGGAGATTAGACTCTGTGTCCAGGGTCTGTGGGGTTGGGAGATTAGACTCTGTTAGAGTGCCTGAGGTCTGTAGGATTAGAGGGTTAGATTCTGTGTCCAAGGCCAGGGAGGCTGGGATATTAAACTCTGTGTCCATTACATGTGGTGCAGTGACTTCAGACTCTGACTTACAGGCTTGTGGGGCTGTAAAATAAGATTGTGTATCAAATCCCTTTGATGGCATGAAATCAGACTCTATGAGAGAGTGAGAGGTCTGTGGGCTTGTGAGATTAGATCCTGTGTCCATGGTCTGTGGAGCTGTGAGCTCAGACTCTGTTATCAGGGCTTGAGGAGCTGGAAGGTCAGGCTTTGTGTCCATGGCCTGTGGATCTGTGAGATGAGACTCTGTATCCAAGGCCTGCAGAGCAGTGAGATCAGATTCTGTGTCCATGGCCTGTGAGTCTGCCAGATTAGACTCTGTGTTTATATCCGGTGGGGGTGTATGTTCGGACTCAGCCTTTTGAGCTTGTGGGGCTGTTTCAGACTGAATGTCCAATACCTCAGTGGCTGCAAAGTTAGACTCTGTGTCCATGGCCTGTGGGGCTATGAGACTGGACTCCTTGTTCGTGGTCTCTGGTGATGCAAGTTCAGACTCAGTTACAACGGCTTGTGGGGCTATAAGATCAGACTTTATGTCCAAGGCTGGTGCGGATGAGAAATTAGATTCTGTTTCCATGGCCTGCGGGGCTGGGAGATCAGATTCAGTGTCCAATGACTGCAGACCTGTGAGGTCAGACTTTGGAATGAACTCTGAGGCCTGTGGTTCTGCAAGATCCGATTCTGTGAGCGAGTCTGAGCCCTCTGGGGCTGTGAGATCAGGCTCTGGGAGATTCGACTCAATTTGTGCATCTGAAGGTGGGCCAACTGTTTCGGCAACCTGTAGCTCTTCACCAACATCAGTAGGGACTTTGACAGAGTCAAAGGAAAGCTCATTTGCTTGAGAGCTCCTTCGTTCTTTCTCAGCATCTCCTCCTTTCTTCTCAGACTCTTTAGTCTTCTTTTCGCTTGCTTTTTTGGAGCTTTTAGCTTCTTTCCCTTTCTCGACAGCACGGTCCTCTGAGACTTTCCGATCCTCTTTTGTCGATCCGTCCTTCCTTTTATCTTTGGAGGACTCTGGTTTGCTTGAACCCGTTCCTGCTTTGCTCTTGGTTTCTTGACTTTGAGGTCTTTTGTCGACCTTAGCTGCTAGAGGACTCTGAGGTTTTAAATCAACTCTAGATTTGGATTTCGTTTTTTCCGAGGCAGATTTTACCTTTGATACCGTCTCAGAGTCTTTAGCCTTTCTAGCTTCCTTGTCAACGTCTGAGTGTTTGGAAGGCTCGCTTGAATCCTTACTGTCCTGTCTGCTCTTAACCTTCTCTACAGATTTGACCTCTGTGTGACTTTTTGAGCGTTTCAGAACGTCTTTGGGGTGCTTGTCTTTCTTCCTACTGACTTCTGAAGTGTTCTCAACCTCCAACTTCTCCTCAGTGGAGCCTGTGGAATCCAGACGATGCAGTTGTTTGGGATCACTCTTAACCAGCGCCTTTTCTCCTTTTGTTCGGTCTTTCTCTTTTTCTTTGGCAATCTCTGCGGACGGTTTTCCTTTTTTCAAGTCCTTTAGCATTCCCTCCTCTGCACCCGAACCCTCAGACACGGATACTCTTCCTTCCCTGACAGACCCCAAGGTCTTCTTGTCTCCTTTCACTTTTGACCCTTTTTTCTCTGCTTTGTCATCACTTGTTCCTTTTGCGGCCCCTCCTTCCTTCTCCTCCACCACAATCTCTCCTCCCTTTCTGCTCTCTTGCTTCTGTTTGTGCTTGGCACGTTCATCAGACATGGTCCGCTCTTTCTCTTTCTCTCTTCGCTCTTTCTCCTTGGGCTGACTGTCTCTGCGCACATGCCGCTCACCCTTCCCGCTCCCTCTTTGCCTGAGCGCCTCTTCTGTTCCCATCTCTAGGTCCAATATGAACGAGTGAGTGCGGTTCTTGTCAAGGATTTTGCGTGGCTCACTCAAGTCTTCTGAAATGCTGCCACTCTTCTTCCTGCGCAGCTCCTCTACCTCAGACAGCTTTCTCACAGGCTTCAGAGGACCTGCTTTAGACTTCAGCACCTCCTGGAGGGACAGTGACACATTACATAAAGAACAAATGTTAACAAAGCAAAAAAAGACGAGTGAGAAAGAAATGAGGGAAAAAAACTCACATCCTTCTTTATAGGTTCTGCATCTCCATCGTTTTTCTTCTTGCCTCCAGACTCGTCTTCCTTCCTGGGAGCCAATATAAAAGGAAAACATGGTCAAAATCATGTTTACAGGACACATTCTGCAAACATACATGCATGTGCACACATACGCACCGTGAGTCTCTCTTTCTCTTCCTGCTAAGTGCCACTTTCTTTTCCAGAACTTTCTTTTCCTTACGTGCTTCCTTCGCTTGGGGTCGTGATGTCTCTGGATTGGATGAATGTGCGCACACACACACACATACATAGAAGAAATGGAATCAGAATCAGGTTCGCTGGCCAAGCATGTTGACACACACAAGCAATTTGGTTTGGGCAGTTCGTGTCTCTCTACTGCACCAGTATACACATAACTAACTGACAGTCCACAATATACACAACGACTCCACATATACACAATAAATACAGGTATTTATAATATACAATCTACACAATATACACAATATACAAGCAATAAACAAACTACAAATATTATACAGTTTACACACTATTTACAAACACTATAAGGCAGCAGTGTTGAGGTAGAGGCAGCACTGTTGGGGTAGAGGCAGCACTGTTGAGGTAGAGGCAGCAGTGTTGAGGCAGAGGCAGCAGTGTTG
>CM067477.1:33537374-33589203 GCA_034552555.1 Semaprochilodus insignis
GAGAGAGAGAGAGAGAGAGAGAGAGAGAGAGAGAGAGAGAGAGAGAGAGAGAGAAGCGTGCATTACAGAATATACAGTTGAAAGAAGTGTGAAAAAGTAAGTGAACCCTTCGGAATTACCTAGATTTCTGCATCGATGGCTAATAAAACATAGTCTGATCATAAGCACAGCTATAGGCAAACACAATCTAACTAAACTAATAACACACAAACAATTGTACTTTTCATGTCTTTTACGGAGCACATCAGGTAACATCCATGATGCAGACAACCTCAGTGTCAATGACTCCTCTTTGTATTAAGAGTTAATTGGCAAAGGTTGTTTGAATTAAGGGGCTGAGATTGGAAGTGTGTGTGGTTCACAGGTAATTGCCTATTAAATAAAGGCAGCACACGAAGCCTGGCTACTGACAAAACCTTCAGAAGACCTCAGAAGACAAGTTCTAAAACACCGATGAGGCTGGAAAAAGTTACGAGCATGGCCAAAGACCTGGGTGTACATCAATCCTTGGTTAGACAAACTGTCAACAAATGGAGAAAATACAGAACTGTTCCTGCTTTCCCTAAGAGCACAACAGGAAATTCTGACAGAGGTTCTGACAAAGAACCCAAGTTTGTGTGTCCACTATTAGAAAACCACCGAACAGGAATGGTGTTAATGAAAGGATATCACAAAGGAAGCTGCTTGGGGTCTGTCTCAGATTTGTTAAAACCCACCTGGACGTTCTGGGAAAATGTTCTATGGATAGAGGACAGATTGGAACTGTTCAGCACAAATGCACAACACTATGTTTGGAGGGAAAAGGACACTGTACACCAAACTTCACCCAACATTGAGGCATGGTGGAGGGAGCTTCGTGGTTTGGGCTACTTTCCTGCCTTAGGGCCTGAAGCCCTTGTGATCATTAAGGGAACAATGAATTCAAAGGTGTATCAAACCATTTTACAGAATGATGTAATGGCAGCAGTGCATGGCTTCAAGCTAAAGAAACACAGGGTGATGCAACAAGACTATGACTCAAATAACAATGACTTGAAAAAGATGATGTGTGTTTCGGGAATGGCCAAGTTAGAATCCTGGCCTTAACCCTGACCTGAAGAGAAAGCCGGGCAAGGAAAGCATCCCAGAAATACTGATGAACTGAAACACATTTGTAGGGAGGAACAGTCTGAAATTCCTCCTCAGTGATGTGTAAATCTTGTTTGTTTGAGTGATGCTGTCAAAGGGGATCTACAGGTTATTATAACTTTTTCTAGGCTGCACTATGTTACTCAATAACATCCAAAAGTGTGCTCAATAAAAGACACATAACGTAGAACTGTTTGTGTGTTATTAGTTTAGTTAGATGTCTTTTGTCTATAGCTGCAATAATGATCAGACACTGCTTGACTTGTAATCAAAGTAGAAATCCAGGTAATTCCAAATGACCGACTTACTGTTACTTGCAATTTATCCGTGCACCTTTAATGTCTGTCATTTTTACCTGGTGTCCTCAGTTCTATACTGGTTCTCGGTGAAGTCCAGAGGTAGGCAGGCTCTAACATTATAGTCCTGTAAAACACAGTAGAAACGTGGTGAACAGAGAGGACAACCATTCACCACACTACGGTCGACTTTTCACAGGCATGGAAAGAGGAGTTTTACCCGGGACCAGAAGATGGTGATGACAATAACAAGGTGTGCGGTGAGCGTGAGAAACCGAGCCGGCACAAGGCTGTTTATCACCGTCATCTCAGATCAGTACCGACCAAAACTAAAGCCCAACACAGCAAACAGGGTCGAACTGCTAGTGACACTTCTTAACGTCGCGTAACGTCATTTGTGTACTCATAAAGTGTTCTGTGGTGTATTCTAAATAATTCATCAATGAACTGTATATTAATCGATGATCTGTTGAATGGTTCTCCAGTGTCTCAGGGGCTGCTGTCCAGTAAGTGTGGTTGTAGTCTGGTTAGTGCGCAGTGGTGATCAGCTCAGCGTTACTGTTAGAGCACGAATGAAGCGCATTCTACACAGTGAACACCACAGCAGCGCTACGGCCGTGAACTGACACGGCCTCGGCTCTGAGCTGGTTAGCTAGCAAACTAGTTCAGCTCTGGTTTTCAGCCAAAAAGATCCCAAAATCAGGAAACCAAACACAACAATCCGGAGCGGCGTTACTGCGGGACACCTCCTCGTTACTACAACAACCTCTTCTTCGCCGCTCTTTCTGAGCGCCAAGTGCGCAGATGCGCCCCCTTCTGGACTGGCGGTGTCCGAAACTGCAGGCTTGCTGCCTGCGCTGTCTCCTTAGAAGGCAGCGCTCTGCTCGTGGTGTTTTTTTTCTAACCAGTGGAAACCCGAAGATTTTAAAAATGAGCAACAGGATTATATTAAATCTAGGCACGCAGGATTCAAATATAAACAAGATTATTTTAAAATAAATAGATTCAAAGTTTGGTGCAACATGATTAGCAGATAAGACCTTATTAAATCCAAGTTTAATCTTATTCCTTGTTGGTGCCACCCGTAACCACCATTACTTTAGGAAGTAAATGCAAACTTCCAATTTTGATGATTTCGACTTACAAAGCATGTTAAAAATGGTTTCAGAAAACTAAAAACTTAGCTCAGTTACTTATAGTTAACGATTTCCCCCACAAGGGGGCAGTATAACCACTCAACATCACTGCAATAGAAGAAAAAAACAAAGAAAACTCAGTCAGTAATTAATTCACTGTTTTATACTTACAAACTGCATGTCAATAAAGTAAAAGATAGTAAATAAAGCAAACAGGTGAATGATATCCACTGTTAGGCTATAGATTTAAGTCATTATTGAGCTTTTACTGTAAAATTGGAACTTACAGAATAACAAACAGTGTCTTTAACTAACATCAAACTCGGTCCTGATGCCGCAGAGCCTCCAGGTCTAATGACGCACAGTGTGAAAGGCTAAGTGCGCTCTTTGCCTGTGAAAGCTGTTACTGATGTAGTTCTGTGCTAGTTTTCACTTTACATGGAAATTAATAGTAACTTATAGAGAGTGACCAGGGTCAGTAGAGTGCTGTTAATTTATGCTGCTGAATCCATCATGACAGAATGGAAGGCAGTAAACTGTCGTCAACAGTGTAATTTCTCTTGGGATGAACAACTAACATTGGCTGTACATTACAGAACAAATTCAGTTTATTTCACAGGACCAAGGAACTTACTGCTGGGTGGATACCGCAGGCAGTGCTGCACGGATTTAGTGTTCATCCTGAGGGTTATTTTAGTAGGTTACTGGAAACAATTTTCCCAGATCAGTAACTTAGTGTGGTTAATTTTACATCATAATTCATAATCATGCATTAGCACCAACCACACATGTAGCTGCATTTATAAATAAAGAGATATCCATTTTATAAAAATGATTTCCCATATCACACAAACAGGGAGTAACTAAAGTTATGGTTCTAATGTTAGTAAATTTTCCACCTGCTCGAGAGACTAATGACTTTTCTAGCCATTTTATGTCACTCTAAAACATCTAACTGTCAGGGTTTCTCAGGGCAGAACCGGGACACATCATGTACTGGCCCCTCTCACCTGCATCCAGTTTCCCCTGCCATTACCTTCCCTTCCTTACCCTTTAGTATTATGGAGCATTAACTAATGTGGCCCTTGTGTTTTTGGTGTGCCACGCTCAGGTACTTGTGTCCTTTAAAGATTTTTTTTTTTTTGGCCTTCTTGTTTTGTGGTTTTTTTTTTTGTGTTTTTGTGTTTTTGATTCTGCTGTGGACTTTTTTTTGAGTATTTTCATGGATGATCTCCTCAGAGCTTTTGAGTTTTGGTTATTTTTGTGTATGTTCTGAGCTTTGTGGGGTTTTTTTACTTTTGTTTTTGTGTTTTTGACATTATCATGTTTTTTGCATTTTCTCCTGTTTTTTGTATTTTTAAAAATTTTTTTTGCCCTTTTAAAACCTGCCTAATGGATCCTATTCCTATGCCTGAGCTCCCCTCATTACACTAACTAGGCTAATTAGCTAGCTACTCAGATAGCAAAAGTACGTTGAACCATTTTTGCATCGTTTAATGCATTAAATCAGCATTGATCTCCGACCTCAGAATTGATTTAGTAGTGCGTGTCTATTTTATGTTAATTCAGCATTATATTTTGATGCATTAGTCAACCATTGCTTTTGATTGATTTAAGGTTGTTTTGTGCTTGAATGGATATTTAATTGGCACCAAGTGGTGTACATTAATACAACATTTAGTCAGCCTTATGCTGTGGTTATTTTCATGAAATTGAACAATTAAAAAAATGTATTCACATCTGGCCCTGTGTCCTTTTGCATGTGTCTGGTACTGGGCCAATACCAATACATATCCGTTTGCAGATTTGGGCCAACTCCAGCACCGGGCCAGGTCTCAGTGATTTTTAACTTATATGGCCCAAGACTTGACATGGTGAATCATTTCCTACCTGTGCAGCCTAAAGAGGAACCCGAAAGACATAATGTTTTATTTGTGAACCAGCACAAATCAAGTGCACGGAAATAAATACACAGTCTTTTGGATCATTTCTACTAGAACAATTGAAATGTTTACCCAAGGTGGTGTTTAAATAAACAAACAAACAAATAAGAAAAAATTATATATGTATGTAAAAACTATGTATGAGTGTGTATATAGTTTCACATATATACACCCACAAATAATAGCTATTTACATGAGATGTATATAGTCGTACGGATCATAATCACTTTATATCTCTGACATCTCATGAATGTAAATAGAACTTTTGTATTTGCCTGTGTGAACCAGTGATGTAACTAGAGGCTTGGGGGCCACAGCACAAAAACAATTAACCCCTCCCCCTCCACTACACAAATCACTTTTAATCAATAAAAAGAAACGGCAAATGGTAATTAGCTTATTAATCCAGTATTGGTAATGTATATCACTGTTTACTGACTTTAGCTGCAGCACCTGATCTTATTCAATCAAGCTTTGATTAGATAAACTAGGACTGGATAGTAACTGTAAATAGAGGACTACATTCAGGAGAGGTTTAGAAAATGGTTTAGCTAACACACGTCAAATCAGTTATTTATTTGTACTTATATTTAATAATTATATTAGTGTGTCTGAAACATATACACACTTACCTCCAGATATAGCTGTAATTGTTTGTTTACGATAAAAAAGATTCCCTATCTAAAATGCATATCATGTGATGATAAATAGCCTATTTAGTATGACACCTATCTGAGAAGCATGACAGCACCATAATCACCTTCCAGTGTAAACAATGCTCTATTCCATACAACAGTCTATTAAATAAAGTACTGTAACTGGCCTGAGCAGAAACTATGAAAAGGATACGAATAAACAGGGTGTAAGTAAAGGGTTCTACATGATTGAAGACTAGGAAGCAGAACCAGGACTCCTTTTTTAATCTAACACTGAATGTGCCAACGTTAATGAAATAAACTAGCTAATCTAAAATTCAGTAACACAGATGATCTCAGTCAGTGGTGGAGTAATCTAATATTCCCTGACAGAAGGAATCAGTTTACAGCAATTGCACCTAGCTAAATAAACAGGTGAATAGAAGAGGATAAAGATTGACATGTTGCTCTCATGTCTGTTTTCCTTTTAGCTCCACCTTTCTCTCGTCCATGAGTCAAATACCGCTTTATTACGCATATTATGTGTGCACTTTTTATGAAGACCAGTCATGTGAGACATCAGGGGTCAGCTGAGCTGTGCTCTAGTCTAGTTCATTTTTTGCACAACTGAAACTAAAAGTCTGTCCGGAATATCTCTCGGTACTCCTGATGAGCGCTTCGAGCCTGCAGGAGCCTAATAGAAACAGTCTGTGGTGATGGGCCTCCCCTCTAGTTACACCACTGGTGTGAATACTACTGATAAATACCACATGTTTTTTTACAGTGGGCCGGAGAAGTCTTGCAGTAGCTTTCTCAAACTGCAACATGCAAAGAGAAAAGGAAACTGTAAGATTACGTTTAGTTAGTTCTCTAGTCAAGAACAGGCAACTAACTGCTATCAAAAAATTCAGACCAATTATATACATCTCTGTTGGTCTCTAAAAGTTTAGCCCAGGAGTGTCAAACTCATTTTCGGTAATGGGCCACTGTCAGTCCAGTGACAAGTGGACCAGACCCAGATAATTAGTACATAGTGTAATGATGCAGCTGCAGTGGAAGAATTCTCCATTGCAGTTACACTGAAGACAACGTGCCATCATCCGTCCAGCACAAACATGCCAACGCAGAACCAGTTCACATGCTGTGGCACTACTTTATGAACATAGACCTATGAAAAGACATATTTAACAATCTGCAAAATACAGACGAAAGAACAAAATGTTACTTTAACAACATAAATTGTGGTGAACAAAAATTTTACTGTTTATAGCCTGGTGAATAAACACCAATCTTGAACTTATTTGAAAGTACCAAAAAGAAACTAAATCACTTCAGTCTAATTATTTCATGTAATAGCTTTCTGTGAGGGAGCTGTCTGAGGCTGTGGACGTTTCTGTAGAAAGGAATATTTCACAGCTAACCACTGTTAATCTGCTGCTGTTAGAATTCCCAACAAATTCCCTGTCTCTGTGTGATCCTACTGTCACCTCAACTTTTACCTGATCATCCCCCCTCAAGGCCTCTGGAAGCACACAGAACTAGAACAAATTACACCCACACCCACACATACTCGTAAGCTTCAGAGACACACTCAGCTTAAATGCACTTCAGGACAGCCTTTTATGCATGAGTGGTTGTGCAAAGCCCCTGTGACTAACTATATATCATCTGAGGACAAACCACAAGGTTCAATCTGAGAACAGGATGTATATATGTCATCAGGAACCAAAACTCAAAAGGGGAACCCATCCTCCTCGGGTCAACACCAGATAAGACAAGCAAAGGAAAGGAGCGTCAGTGTTTGTAAGGTAGAGGAATAAATGTCTGATTAGTCTGTAATTAAGTAGCTGGGTCATCGGATGGGTCAGCAGGACGCAGGCCAAGCTTCCACAGTGCAGGACAGCCAGGAGCTCTGTGGTGGTTAAAGTCAAGCAGTGGCTCCCAGTCAGAGCAGATGTAGTAACAGCATCAGACCACACAGGATGGGCAGCAGTTCAGCTCAGGAGAGCAAAGAGAGCTATGTTAATCCTTCATATTAGTATACTAATTAATTATACTAAGTAAAACTAGGTTTTATTCTCTATATTGTATTTTACACATCTTTGACGGTGACAATGCTGCAACCATCCAAGAGGCCCTTACCACCTTTGCCCTTAACATCTTTGTGGTCAGCAAAATCAGGGACGAAAATCTCCACAAGCAGCCACTGATTTGGAATTCCTGATGTGGCACATTCTTGTACCTTAACTATGCCCTGGAAATGAGCCAGTGTAAGAAACTGAAATACACCTTTAAGGTTTTTTAGAAGTTCTTCCTAGAGCTGGGGAAACTGTCCTCAAAGGTCCATGATCTCAGGTTCAGCTTGCCTGCTGAACAGCCTACAGATGTTGTTAAAGTTAGAGGGTTTGAGGTCCCTCTTGTCATGTAGTTGGTTTTAAACTGTACTTTCAGAAGTTCACCCAGTTCACCCACTGATTGACTTTTTAGCAATCAATCAATCAATCAATCAACATTTATTTGTGTAGCGCTTTTTACAACTAATGTTGTCTGAAAGCAGCTTTACAGAAAAGCAGTTTATGGAAGGGAAAAAAAACAGAGGAATCCATGTATAGACTTAAGAAAGTGAACCTGGGTCCAAGCCCCGCTTGAGCAAACCCGAGGCAACAGTGGTGAGGAAAAACTCCCGTATAGTAAAAGGAAGAACCCCTGAGAGGAACCCCGGCTCAGTGGAGGAACTCACCCTCCTCTGGTCGATCCCAGATGAAGAGAGAATGACAGAGCTAATGAGGTTGTATGACAAGATGCAATATAGGATCTTGGTGCTTGAACATGATTATTTTTTAATGCTGGTGTTTGCTTTATACTGTGTGAAGTAAGGTCCAAGAGCATGTTGGAGGAAATGTCACTGTTCAGGAGTGAGTGAGGTTACGTTCTGCATCATGTGAGCCTGGCAGCTGCTCTTTACATTGTGTGAAAAAGTCATGATTCATCCTAGGACCAATAGAAACACCCCAAAATTGCATAGAAAATCTTCACATTAACTTACACTGAAAGTAAACCTTTTCCCTCTCCTGTAAATGTACAATTTGGAAGATAATTGTTTTTCTTTCGGGCAGTCGATTCATTTTATAAAAATTAATACCTGGTGTGGTTTGACTTATGTGGGTGTTGCTCAGGGTATAGACGTAGTTATTGTCCAGTTTACAGGTCAGTCCTTTCACTAGCATATTAGGAAAAACAAAGTAGGTCTCATATCAAGTCAGTAATATAGACATTTAAAAATTGTAAAAAATTTAAAAAGTTCCGTCTGTTAATTAAAAATAGACTTTGAACACTCTTAACACTTAAATAATTTGACTTTACTCGAAAAGTCAAAATGATAATTTATTGTTCCTGGTAACCTTTATCCTCCTTCCCAATATCACTGCTTTCCACACTTCCTTTTGGGTGCAGCTGTTCTTTTGATGATCAGCGTATTTTGGAGTGGCCTAGTCAAAGTCTGAGCTTGAGTCATTAGAGTGCTATTGCTCCAGTCAGGAAGTTCTAAAGCTACCAATGTACCAGAATTAAGGCAGTTCTGAAAAGAATACAGGGCTCTTGATAGCAAATTGCAGTTAAATGGTAGCAGTAAATTAGCAGCTAAAGATTTTGCAGCAAGTTATTCACTTTAAAAAGGGGGTGTTTTACATGTTGGTCCATAAATAAATGGAATGACTCCTAGAAGTTGTTTTGTGTTCATCCTGTTTGTCTAATGTTGCACTTTGCTTTAGGTTCTATGTCTGTCAATTTGGACAAACAAAGGACAGGAACAGATCTACCTCGTTCCGTATGACTTGCTGAACTGGGTGAATGTTTTCTGGTGAGTAGTGACATGAGGTCATTTGCCAAACATCAATAATCACAACCGGCATCTCTCTAAACATGGCCCTCAACGCGCAGTCCAGCTGCCATGACAGCCAGTCGCTGCCGTAAATGTCCTTGTAGCCCGTGTTGGCTGACTTGATCAGCACGAGGGTCTGTGGTGCTCTCTGGAGAAGGGCCTGGACAGCTCTGCGGATTCCAGCCAGCCTGTGTAGGTATGTGGCCAGTGGAAAGGTGGTGAAGTGTGCCCAGATGGTGAAGACCACCACAGAGTGTTGACCTCCAGCTAGAGCATCCAGCTCAGAGGCGATGTAGTGTATGTCAGCTTGAGGGGTCAGGGATGTCCGTATTGGAATGCCATGAGCTCTCCACACGAGTCGAATGTTGTTGCCTGTGTCCACCGCCTCAAACGGTCCAGACAAGTACGAGGTGAACAGGTTGAGTTTCTTGAATGCTACAAGAAGAGAGAAAGTAAGGAGTCATGTCAGAACGCTACAACCACATGGATGGTGGAACGTATTCTTCAGGAAAAAGGTACTGTCCAGGTACAAACAACGTGAACAAGGTTTAATAAGGTTGTCTACAGCTTTGTAAGATTTTCTGTTGAAACTGAAGATGGTAGCATTAGTATATAAACAGAAGGTCTGACTCGACATGTCCTTCACCAAGTTTTGACTTTTCTTTGAATGCTCTTTCAACATGATCAAAATAATCAGATACATCCACTCAGGTGAGGAACCCAAAACACAACCAACATCGCAAAATGTTTCTCCATACATTGCATGCAGTTACATATTTCCACCAGAGAGGTCTCCAAAACTTACAAGGTGTAGCTTTTTTGGGGATTTATAATGAGCACCTTTTCATAGCCTAACATTTTAAGGTGAATGACAAACTGAGTTGCTGTTTTGAGTCGCCTATCATGCTGATGTTAGCCAACATATGGCTGGTTCAAGACATGAGTACAGAGTAATAACAAAGACAGAGTAATAACAAAGTTGCCTTGAGCATTGCTGTCAGCTATTGAGGCAGGTTGTGCACCCATCATAATGTAATTTGACTTGATATGAGTCTGATATGTTTAGTGTTGTTCAGTTTTGATGAGGGTTATCTGTTGCCCATTACCGTTAGCCTAGATCTTTAGGTTACATTGGCCACTACCTGTGTTCAAGTTTCAGGTTTACTTGACTGGTCTTATTTGCGGACATGGTGGAGAAATTTCTTGTGTGGGTATTGCATATCACTGTAGGCAAACACTGTGAGACTTAATTTTACACAGCTAATGTGTGATGTTACTCTTGTGCCAAATTTAGACCCACCCAACACAAACATCTCATAAACAACTGTGCCCCTGCACGCAAAGTGAGGTCTATAAAGACATGGGCTGTGTTCAAAATAGTCTAACACATACTATTCCCATACTGATTCTGTCCAAAAGTAGTATATAATAGGCAGAATGTGACCAACATTAATTTTCCTGTTTGTCAAAGATGCCCACATGATGTTCTGCCCTAACAATAGATTCCAGTATGCAGCCAGAGCTGTCTGGACAATATATTGCACCCCTAACTGCAACGCAGGAGGCCATAACCACTACCATAGCTGCATGGATAATTTTAATAGCCCTGGATTCAACATTTCTATACCTTAATCATGGAAAAATGAACGAAATTTGAACAAATGTTGCTGCACACAGTGAAATACTGAAGCCACACCAACTTTCTTAGCTGGTCTTGTGGCGGGTTTACTTTAGTAAAGTTGATCTCAGCCAAACAATATGCTCAGCATGGGCTTTTCAGGCTCCCATGAGGAGACAAACTGTTTATTATTCTGTCAAGCTGCTCATATTACTAACAATAAAAGTAATTAACTTTAGAATTTAGAGTCATTTTTCTGTTTGGACTTGCACAATGTCTAGCACATTTAACCCCTTTGTGAAGTGAAACATCCGCACACTAATGAACACACACACACTAGGAGTAGTGAGCACAGAGGCCCCGGGGAGCTGCACTCTGCACTCTGTCATGGAATGGCTGACTTATAAAAGTCACAGAGGCCCATTGCCTGACCAAAATATAAACATACATGCTGAAAAGCAGTTTTTAAGCAATGATTTGAAGGGCTGAGGTATTAGGGGAAGGGCTGAAGGGCTCAGTCCCTGATGTTGGCAGGGTAGTCGAGCCCTTTCTCTGTAGTATGGCAGACAGCACAGAGAGGGTACAGTACACTACTAATGTAAAGGTGCAAGCAGTATTCAGTATATGCCGGTGCAGTATATGGTACACAGTATGCTAGTTCAAAAACAGCCAGGGTTTGCCAGGTTTGATGTGACTGAACTTTGGTAGCCTACACAGAGCCCTGACCTTGAAATCTTTGGAATGGCTTTTTCGTCCAATATCAATAAATGACTTCAGAAATGCTCTGTCTGACAGCATGAGCACACAGACAAAACTGATTAGTCTGTAACAAAAAAGTGGAGGCTATTCTACTCACAAAAGGTCTGGGAATGTTGGGAAAAAAAAGGAATACATGTGGTATGAATAAAAGAACAGATTGTTACAGTATTCCAGCATGTTCACACCAAAGTATGTGGAGGTTCTACGCTCCTCGTAAGTGGTCACTGAGACGGAATGGTTTTAAACTACTTCTGAGCTGTAGTCCAGTTCCAATTAAATCAGGGCTGGATTACACCCTCTTCCAAAAAACTGTTCAACAACAGATACCGTTTGTCACGCAACCCTCTGGCTCAGCACAGAATCTAGCCTGCCTTGTTTATTGCCTGTAGCCTGTTTCCTAACTTTCTGTTTTTGCTTGTTTTGGTTTCTGACTTTTTGGCTTCTTCTCTTGATTTTGTCTCTGGATTCCCGTCATGGTTGCGTTTGCCCTGTTATTGACCTTTTGCCTGTTTTTGACCACGTCTTTGGAATGTCCTTTTATAATACACTTAGTAAGCCTCAGCCTCACGTGTCTAACCTTAACTCGACCCTTACACCATTGCGTTTGTTCCTGTGAAAATATGCTGTTGTTTGACTTTTGGCATCACATACAACGCTCATGTTCATTTGGAAAATGTAAACCATAGAGGAGCAATATACACTCATCATCAAAAAGTAGTAGTTCCACAAATACACTATATTGCCAAAAGTATTCACTCACCCATCCAAGCCTTACATCACCAAGCGCCATGCAAAGCATCAAATACAGTGGTGTAAAAGCATGCCATCACTGGAGTCTAGAGCAATGGAGACGAGTTCTCTGGTTTTGGCGGTTGCCAGGAGAACGGTACTTGTCTGACTGCATTGTGCCGAGTGTAAAGTTTGGTGGAGGGGGATTATGGTGTGGGGGTGTTGTTCAGGAGTTGGGCTCGGCCCCTTAGTTCCAGTGAAAGGAACTCTTAATGCTTCAGCAGACCAAGAGACTCTGGACCATTTAATGCTCCCAACTTTGTGGGCACAGTTTGGGGACGGTCCCTTCCTGGTCCATAAACACATGGATGAGCGAGTTTTGTGTAGAAGAACTGGACTGGCCTGCACAGAGTCCTGACCTCAACCCGACAGAACACCTTTGGGATGAATTAGAGCGGAGACTGCGAGCCAGGCCTTCTCGTCCAACGTCGGTGACATCAGGAAGAATGGTCAGAAATTCCCATAAACACATTCCTAGACCTTGTGGAAAGCCTTCCCAGAAGAGTTGAAGCTGTTATAGCTGTAAAGGGTGGGCCGACCTCATATTAAACCCTATGTATTAAGAATGGGGGGGGTCACAAGTTCAGATGTGTGTGAAGACAGACGAGTGAATACTTTTGTCAATGTAGTGTACCTGCACCCAGAAGGGACCAACTGACAGGAATGAAACTTGGTAGGTAGGTTTGACATTGTGAGACGTGCAAATGATTCAAGTTTCAGCTGTGCATGTGACGTTAGCAGGGACGGGCCTTATCTCTGTACCTGACTGACCCAACAGCCATGACTGCAGACATTCAGCGAGCAGTGATGCCCTCCATGAGTCATCCTGCTAGTGCCAGGACCATTGGCAGACGGCTGCACCACGCAGGACTATGTGCGTGCAAAACCGTTACAGCGATTGTCCTTAACACCACGTCACCGTCACCAAAGACTTCAATGGTGTCGTGCTAGTGCGTCATGGAGTGAGAATGGCAGCGTGTCATCTTCAGTGACGAGTCCCGCTTTTGTTTTTTTGGTGCCATTCCACCACCACCCCAAAAACTGCAGGAACTGCATAAGAAAATTCATGCATCACTCAACCCCCAATTTCAGATCTGGTTTCTCAAACCTTTAGCTGGTGTGCAGGCTGCGTTATGTTATGCAACATTATGCATCCTAATAAACAGCCACACAGTCATTCTCCACCATCACTATAATATTCCATCTACTGAGTTTTGATCAACAAGGCGTCAACACAGAACAGCTAACATTAAAAACAGAGGTTTGAAACTAAAGCTAGCTTTTGTCTTGGTGTCACTCCACCTCCACCCCCATCGCAAAATCTGCGACTGTGTGAGAATATTCAAGCTGCATGGGATGGATTATAACAGGACACCATTTGGAACCTCTACAACTCCATGCTGAGACTTATGCATGTTAGCAAACACGGCGGCCCGAGGCCATACTGAGAGACAGACTTCTGTATGTGTAGCTCAATAAATATTGATCATATCAGTCTAAATTTATCATCACGTCCTTCTACAAATGCTGATATGGGCTTTGAGAAGATTAAAGTAAACATCTACAGTTACTTCAGTGTATCCAGTCATTGTAGGTAAGACATGGACCTTAAACATGTTTCATGTCCACCGTGGAAATGTGCTTTTGCATACAGTGCTGTGGCCGAGACGTGCAAAACAAATTAACATTTCAGAATACAAAATTACAAAAATAAAAACTCATTTACAAACGAAAAAAAAAGACATTCGAGAAAACAAAATTACAAAAGCAAAAACAATTTTACAAGACGTGAAACACTTTTACAAACTGCAAATTCTGAAAGGGCGGGTCTAACACACAGGAAGTGCTTGTTGCAGACCCTTGTCAATCAAGTGGGTGGAGTTTGGGATGGTGACGACGCTAAACCATGTTTTGTCCATTTTGTGCCGTGTGTTTTATCCAGCTGGCACGCTTCCATTTTTCCTGGTGAAGGTCTTTAGAGTTTTTAAAGAGCAGACGGGAGAAAGAGACGAACCGGCGACTCTAAACCACGTGGGCTGTAAAAAGTGCGCTGTAAAAGCTCTCAGACATTTTAAGCTCGCTAGCTGGTTCTCCACTACAGCTAGCGTTACAGCCCACTTACTTTCACTAACATTTCCAACTCTAAGTGGTTTAGACGTCGCCTGTTCGTCTCTTTCTTCCACTCATGTGATGCACGGTTCTTATGGTTGTACCTGAACAGCCACGATTGCAGACATCAGCAGTGATGCCTTCCATGAATCATCCTGTTTGGGCCAGCACCAACACTCCCCCCACTTTTTATGGTTTAACAAAATCATAACATCAAGCTAAGACCTGCGTCTGCTTTCAGTCTAGGCTACAAAAGAATCAAGACTCAACACAAACATCTTAAACCATCTCATTTGCTTCCATGATTTAAGTCACTGGCTTATTCAGGAGAGGTTTCAGCTCTTCCTCAGGATATACATTTTCCTGCACCACTAAAGGCATATGCATTATTGGACACGTAATTGATCCTTCACTGGTTCTCATGATCACAGTCCTCATGCACACAAGGGATCAATTGCACTCTACTACACAGATGGCATATCAGAATCGACTGGCACTAGACATGTTATTGGCTGGAGAAGTGTGTCACATTTTGAGTAGAGTGTTGTACTCCCTAATCATACTGCTAGTAATGGCTCATTCACAATGGCAATGAGAACACGCCAATCTTTGACTGTCCCGCTTGGGTGTGCCTGCACCCGTTGTGACGTTACGTTCTGCGCTGACAGAAGTCATGTAGAAATGATGGACAAGTGTGAATCAGAATTTCCATGCATTATTTTTTTTCCAGCTGTGTATGTGTGTTTGAATGTATGACATACTTGGGACGGTTTTCAGCAGGTACTCGAACCACTGCCTCAACGTGGAATCCCCCATCATCAGAACCTGCTTGTTTTTCAAGCATGCTGCAGTCTTATTGGCTGTGGGGAAAGACTGTCCGTGGCACATAAATGACGTCCACATATCACTCAGATAGAAACCAGCTGGGGAGGGAGTGCCTAGTCCTGGAACACACTTCGCACTTGTTCCTTTACACACACATGCAAGTGGTTAAACAGTGAGAATTTGTATTGCATCACCAGGCAGTCCGTTCTGAAGCTTTCCAGGCTAATTTTAAGCGGACTTTCACTGACTTATATTTTCCTCCACAATTAACTGGTTAAATTGTGACGGGTCATCCAGAGTCGTTAGATGTGAAATACACCATTCTAGAGAAACCCAGAACTGGTCACATGCTTACATTCATTGTGGGGCCTCAGGCTGTTGCACCATTTAAGCTGGTGAATAAGAATCTGGCTTTAGCTTCATTCTACACACCAAGATAATTCATTTGAGCGTACAGTGGCTCACTGAGTCATATTACAACAACATTTAAGAGGTAAACAAAAGCTTAAAAGGCTACAGTAGAAGTCAGTAACAAAATTAACAGAGAACTTGATTATAATTAAAATTTGCAATGTGGAGATTACAACCTCTGGTTCTTATCACCAGCGCTATAAACAGTGTGGTGGCCTAATACTGAATACACTGTCCTAAATGTATTCACTTGTGTAGTATTATGTATTAGACTGTTTAGAATCCTTGACTCATGCTTGTACCTGACTGCCTACATTGTTGTGGAGTCCAATACTGAAATGGAATAGCTTTACTTTGACCACCTGTCACTGAGAGCCGCTGAAACCAATCTTGTCAAAAGCTTATTCTCAGCTTTTGAGAAACAGACTTACCTAAGTCTAGGTTATGATGAGAGACATTCAGTATGATTTCATCTCCTGGTAGATATTTATTAGTGACGTTCCTGCAGACAGAAGTGTGTGGGCAGAGGTTTCTGAATTAATTTAATTTGTTCCAACAAAGTATTCACTGCAGGTTATTACATTTTAGCCGTAGGCACTGCATGTACACTATGGACTGTAACTTGGAGTGTGCACATACAATGATCATTTTTGGAATCCTATACTGGCCAAAATCACTGGAACGGATATCAGGAGATAAAGAAAGTATAAAGCACAAAGTAAAGTCAATTAGCCTAAACTATCGCACAAATGCTAAACCAAACCTTCATGAAAAGTTGCACTATAAATTTCATTGGGAATATTTGTGAGGCCTGCAGCAAAAAAAAAAAAAAGCTGATAAAAAAATTCTAGGTATCTGTATATGCATTTAGGGGAGTAGAATATTTGTTTCACAGTTTAAGCATGATGTTATTTAGATAGCCAGGTTAAGCGAAGTGTACCCAAGCAAATGTATTATTAACAGTGTTTAGTTTTATTGTTTAATAGAATAGAAGTGTGTGTGTGTGTGTGTGTGTATGTGTGTGTGTGTATGTGTGTGTGTGTGTGTGTGTGTGTGTTTACGTATGTGTGTATGTACAGAGCGACCTCATATTTTTCTCCACTGTAAAACAGAGCTTTTTCACTGTAAGGTTTTTATTCTAACATCATTTAAAAATCCTAGATACTGTAGACACATGATCTCCACTGTCCCCTCCTACTACCTTCCTGCTAAGGCTGAGGAAACTGCTCAGATACAGTATTACAGTGATGGTGGTGAATAACGAGAAGGCAGAGCTGATGAGAATGTTAGCATGCTCCGCTAAAGTGTTTTGGGAAATGGAAACTGAAACTGGGGAGCGGCGATGTTCTGATAGACAGCAGGGGGCGCTCTCACAGTATTCAGATCTTCCAGTTCATCAGATTTTAGTTCAGTTTAGATTATTTCTACATCAGTAACGGGAGCTGTCTGGATAACTAAGCTACATTTTAATAATAATTTGGTTATGTGTTTATGTTTCAGCTGGGGGAGTTCTGTCAGTTACTTAGTTTCAGACGTGATAGTTGACTTCAATCAAGCAGATTAAGGTTTCCTAACTGCAGATAAGAAGCTGTAAAATCAGGCAGAATTTCTAAATCAGGACCACATTTGCCTGTAATATGAGTTTGTGATAAATCTTATCTTGACCTGTCAGAACTCAAAACCAAAATTGAAGCAAAAAGTATGTATAGTAATATGTAGCTGAACATCTAAAGTTGACTTACATTTAAAACCTGCCTCATCCTCTTTCCGGTCTCATCATCAGTGCACCTACAAATTCCCATTTTCCAAACAACAGTCACCAACTCCATGAAAGTATTATTGCACGTTCCCCTAAACTTAGTAATCCTTCTTTATACTTCTTCAAAAGTCAAAACTTAAAAATCAACAACTCTTTAGCTATCCCTCCTACTAAAATAGCTCCTCCTTTCCTGCGCTGACTATCCATCCTGTCAGTGGAAACTTACTCTCCTCCTGTCTATCTGCCATTAATACTCATTAAGCACTGATACTTAGCTGTCTCCTAAAATCTACAGCCATCTCAATGGTCTTCAGCAGGTTCAGCTCTAGATTGTTCTGACTGCACCAGAGAACCAACTGTTCAACCTCCCTTCGATAAGCAGACTCGTCACCGTCTTGGATGAGTCCGATGAGAGTAGTGTTGTCTGCAAACTTCAGGAGTTTAACAGAAGGGTGTTTAGAGGTGCAGTCATTAGTGTAGAGAGAATACAACTTTGGAAAGAGGATACACCATTGAGGAGCACCAGTGCTGTCGGTCCGTATACTGGAAGTGACTCCCGCCAGGCGCACCTGCTGTTTCCTGTCTGTCAGGAAGCTGGTGATCCACTGACATAGGGCGGGGGGTACAGTGAGCTGGGAGAGCTTAGAGGAGAGGATTTCTGGGATGATGGTGTTGAATGCCGAGCTGAAGTCCACAAACAGGATCCTAGCGTATGTACCAGGGTAGTCAAGATGTTGGAGGATGTAGTGCAGTCCCATGTTGGCTGCATTCTCTACTGACCTGTTTGCTCTGTAGGCAAACTGTAGGGGCTCCAGCAGGTGTCCTGTGATGTTCTTCAGGTGGGCCAACACCAGCTGTTCAAATGACTTCATGACCAGATATCAGAGCGACTGGCCTGTAGTCATTCAGTTCTGTGGCAGTGGTTTTCTTGGGAACCGGGATGACGGTGGAGCCTTTGAAGCAGGAGGGAACCTCACACGGCTCCAGTGATCTGTTGAATATCTGAGTGAAGACTGGAGCCAGCTGGTCAGCGCAGGCTTTCAGACAGGAGGGAGAAACACCATGTTGACCTGGTACTTTCCTGGTCCTTTGTTTCTGGAAGAGCCGATTCACATCCATTTCAGATATCTTAAGTGCAGGCTGAGTGCCAGTGGAGAGGGATAGGGGGGTTGCCAGAGGTGTGATGGGGCTGATGGTGCTGAACTGGGCTGAACAAGTGGTGCGAATCTGTCCATCTCAAACCTACAGTAGAAGTCGTTCAGGTCGTTAGCCAGGTCTTTGTTTGCTTCAACAGGCAGGGGTGGTCTTCTGAAATTATCAAATTGATGAACACCATTCCACACTGACGCAGGATCGTTGGCTGAAAACCTGTTTTCCAGCTTTTCAGTGTAGGCTTTTTTAGCTAGTCTGATCTCCTTGGTCAGTGCATTCTGTGCCTGCTTGAACAGAACCTTGTCTCCACTTCTGTAGGCATCTGCTTTGGCCTGACAGAGGTGTCTTAGTTTGGATGTGAAGCAGGGCTTGTTGTTGCTGTATGTGAGGGAAGGTCTTGGTTGGCACACACTCATGAAAACTGATGTAAGATGTCACAGTATCAGTCGGTTCATCCAGGTTGCCAGTTGCAGTTTCCAAAACACTCCAATTAGTGCTTCAAAACAGTCTTGCAGCTCCTGTTTTGCTTCTATGGTCCATTTCTTCACTGTTTTTACCACAGGTTTTACAGCTTTCAGCTTCTGCCTGTAACTTGGAAAAAGGTGAACCAGGCAATGATCAGAGTGTCCAACAGCTGCATGGAGAACAGAGGGATATGCATTCTTGACAGTAGTGTAGCAGTGGTCCAGTATGTTGTTATCCCTGGTGGGACAGTCAATGTGCTTCTTGTATTTCGGGAGCTCGTGGTTCAGTTTTGCTCTGTTAAAGTCCCCCAGGATTATGAAAAGTGAGTCCGGATGTTTATATATAAGGTTAGTTATTTGGTTGGACAGTTTCTGCAGCACGTCGTTCATGTTGGCCTGTGGTGGGATGTAAACACCGACCAGGATGAATGAGGAAAGCTCCTGCGGTGAATAAAATGGTTTGCAGTTTATGACCGGTGTCTCCAAGTTTGGGCTGCAGTATATATTTAGCACTGTGACGTCTGTACACCAACCTTCATTAATGTAGAAGCAGATTCTGCTCGCTGTAAATGAAAGCCCGGCAGATGTAATCTGCTGTCCGGCATGGACTTGTCCATTTTGTTGGGCAGAGAGCGGAGATTCGCCAGATGAATCAATGGGAGCGCAGTTCAAAATCCCTGCTGATGGAGCTTGACATCTGCGCCGACGCGCTTCCCCCGTTTGTGTCTCCTCTGTGATCTCCAGAGAGCCACTGCTCCTCCAGCGAGAATCTCCAAAAATCTTTCAGAATTCGTGAAAACTGGTAAAAAGTTTCTGGAGTGAGCTGTCTTGTGTTAAGCAGTCTCTCTCTGGTGTAACTGATTGGGTTTGAGTAACAGAACACACTAAAAATAGACAAAAACAAGCAAACTACTCAAGAGCGCTGTGCCAAGGCAGCCACCCACGGCACCATCATAGCAATGGAAACGCAGAATGAGCAGGATTTGACACATTGGGTTCTTTAAAGGCAGACTGAGCTGGATTCGACATGTTGGGTCCCTTAAAGGCAGATTGAGCAGGACTTGGTGCGTGAGGTTCTTTAAAGGCAGAATGAGTAGGATGTATTGTGTTGGGTTCCTTAAAGGCAGATTGAGCAGGACTTGGTGCGTGAGGTTCTTTAAAGGCAGATTGAGCAGGATTTGTCACGTTGGGTTCCTTAAAGGCAGATTAAGCAGGATTTGACACCTTGGGTTCCTTAAAGGTAGAATGAGCAGGATTTATTGCGTTAGGTTAATTAAAGGCAGAATGTGCAATATCTGTCATGCGTAGTCACTAAAGGCAGAATGTAGGTTTTGTTGGTTGCTGTTTAAACACACCCTTCAAACTTGAGAGAGAGCACAGCAGTGCTCAATTGAGCTGAATGAAGAGAAGGAGTGCCGTCAGTGAGAAAAAGGAGTGAACCAGAGAAATAAAATTATTTTATTTTGAACCTCTAGACATTCTCCAACCATCTCCTCTAGGGTTGCTGCCGTTTCCTGCACAACAGCTCCTTGCTGTTGTTGTTTTATGCTGTGAAGAGTGTTGCTGCCTGATGGTTTCTGTCCCCTGGTTGCGCAGGCATCTCTGTGATGATGTTGCAAATAAACCCATCTCTTAAGTTCACTTTAACAAAGTTGAGCATGGACCGGTTCTGTGACTTCTGAGTCTATGACGAAGTAGCCCAGGTTGAAGAACATCATATGTTAGTTTGTACTGTCTTTGAATGGGACGATTTACAAATGAGGTGATGTGGCTAGCTAATTTTTTTTGTGTTCATTTGTAGTTACGACAGAAAGATTTTGTCTTTCATGATAGTTCATGTGTGTTTGGGAGAAGTGGCTTTGGGAGGAGGGCTGTGGGTGGAAGTAGGGGTGGGATTTTGGAAAGATAAGAACAGTCATTGGTTGCTAGAAATTTCAGCGTTAAGGGCCCTCCAGGTGATCCATATTCTTGCAAATACATACATACATATTCTTACCCGTGTAACAGGGTGGACTCCAGTGTGGACAGCTGTGCTTGGTATCCTCCAGCGGAGTGTTCTACCCAGGCTGAGCACGGAAGCTGGCTGGGTTTACGACAAAACCACGACTCCCCAGTGATTGGATGTTTGTATTCACAGCAGCACTTGGATGCCTTCAGCAACCTCACGCTCCTCTGGGCATTACATACCACTTTTTCCTGGACATCGCCCTCTCTGAACACGCCCGTGAAGAACACCTTGTCTGGATCGCTTTCTCTGTGCTTGAAGAGCACCTGCCATCCCAGCAAAACAAGTCAAATCAGCTCCATTAATTCCAGTCTCCTCCCCAAGCCCAGATCAGCATGTGTATCATGAATACATTTAACAAACTCAGACATATTAAAGAATAGCTCAGGTCAATTCCGGCCAAATGAAGCCTCTCAGGTGAAACATGTTTGGTGTCTGAAGTTTGGTGTTGCTTGTTTATTTTTACACGGGAACTGCAATTGCGCTAACATACCCCACCAGTTTGAGCTGTGCAGACCTAATGTTACATTCAGTGAAATTTTATCTGCATTTTCTCAATGCCAGAGTAGAACCTGTCAAAAATGGTCAGTTTAGATCCATTCCAAACAGTTCTAGCCCTCTCCTCAAACTCTTCAGTCTTCAGTAAACTCATTTCATCACCAGACTATTTTTTCGAGTTCATTTTCTTTAGATTTGAAGTACAGCAATGGAATTAATGTAGGTAACAAGTAATACAAGCTTCACCACCAATTATCATATTCTCAAAGCTAAATTACCATCATATCTTCAGTGCAAAACTAAAGAAGAAAACATTGGACACTGAACATGTGGGGTAAGGGAAAAGTCTGTAAAATTAGCTCTTCAATTCAGTTCTAGTCAGAACTACATTCACTGTCCACTTTGTTATTACATCTACACTTATTGTCCATTAAACCATATAGGTGCATATAGGTGCAGTTGCTTTCTCCTTGCAACCTTGTCATGCACACCATTGTTCTCCTGATGGTGGAGTCATCAGTGGTAGCCTTGGCTGCTATGAGGGAGGCCTTTAGTTGCTTAGGATTTACCCTAGATTGCTTTTTAGAGATGGTTTAATATGACCAACTCATTTTCTGAGGACCTCAGAAATATCCTGAGCTTGTACCATGATAAATTGAACATGGTAAATGGACATGATAAAATGCACAGTGTAGCTACAATGTAGGCATGTCTAATGAAATGAGTGTATAGGGCTCTACACGGCTGATGGATACGCACCTCTACAGCCTCGCTGGAGTGGATCATCCGTATTGCGACTTTGGCCAGTCCTTCCCAGAGCAGCTTGAAGGTAGCAGTGTAAGTGCCGTTGTCGTGGTCCACCACCTCCCCATATACACTGGCTTTCAGTCCTGTATTAAACAGCTTTGCCTGGAAGAAATCTCCACCGTACGTTTTCGGGTTCTTTAATCCATCTCTTGCTGTGATGACCACTGAGATAACGTCCCCAACGCTGTAGTTTGTATGTGGGTTCAGCAAAGTGTATGAGCTTGTGTACGGGCTCGTTGCCTGCTCGGCTGTAGTCACGGGGGTCGGAGGGGTTGGCCATTTCAGCACCTTTTTTATGAATTGGAATTCTTCAGGTGAGATGAAGGTGACCCTAGTGGGAGTGGTAGGAGCAGGTGTAGAACTGGATGAGTTGGCCTGCAATCTGTCCATCGTACTCTCTGGTTTCTGAGCTATAGTCCCCAAGAAATCCACAGGCAGTTGTTTCTGCAACTAAGGATCAACAGTGAGTTAGCCAGCTCTACACATAGGCCAAGCACATGTATGTACAGTGGCAGTGAAAGTGGAGTGCTGATGTGCTTGTATGTCATACAGTGATGTTTAGCTTAAGTTTAGAATTGTGGGGCCCTGAGGGGAAATTTCCAGAGAAGGGAATTGCAGTCACTTTGGATGATGTGTGGACAGCAGTGATGAATGTGTAGGATACAGATACAGTGTATTTAGATTCATTCTAAGTGTATATAGTGCTATACACAGCTGGTAAACACATGCTAGTCTACACACTAGCCTATATAGTTACAATGAAAAGTATTCTACCCTTATTGCGAATTAGGTCTATTAAGAAATAAAACAATTTTCAATAAAACAGTCAAAAAGTTCAAATAGCAGATGACCAACACAAGCTGTGCAGCAGCAGATGAGCCGTCGTCTGCCAAGGGATCTGCGTTTTGGCGAATGGCAGGAAAGCACAATCTACCAGAATAGTGGTAACAGTAAAGTTTTGGGGAGGAGGAATAATGGTCTGAAAAATAATGAAATACTGTTTATCTGATGGTAAGTGGTTTGTACTTGAAGTACAGTTTTTGAAAATGTTATTTCATTTATTTTCATTTTCATTTGGAGGTAGATGTCAAATGAGGCTTTCTGAGAAATGAACAACTTGTACTCAGTTGCCATTTTGGTTACAGTTGGAATTATAAAGGGTGTTTTTGACTTGTGACTTGATCTTGTGGTCTATAGTCTTTTTATTAGGTTAAATGTTCTGTAATGTTCTATGAAACTTGTCGAGCTCTTTTTTGCAGAGAGCATACTTCTATTGCAGTAATGTCTCAGTTTACATATTTCACAGTTTGGTTTTGGTACGTTTGGTACATGAAGTTTGTATCTTGTGCGTCTGTTTTGGCTGTTGCTAGAGCTTGCTTAAATTTCTTACTCAGTGTGTTTTATAGTCTTCGTTTATAAGCCCTTAGCAGGACTGATGCCCTCCTCCGCAACTGAACCTACAATGTTCTGTTGTTAGATTCGTGGGTGCTTTAACTACAATCCTGCCATCTTTACGCAATTCCTCTTACCCAAACTTCTTTTGCAATTTGCCTGTTAAGCGGTGGCAAGCAGCAAGCTAATGCCAGAATGAGTCTTTTTGATTATAGTATTATATGTTCAATTTGATAGTGAACATACTGTAGTTCTGTTACCAGTATACCAATACCAACAGGTCTGTTGCTTTCATGGTGTCTGTTCTGAGCAGTAGTGTGCTTTGTGTTGTAGTGATTTGTGTTTAGAACTTACCCCAAATAACCAAAACATGACTAGGCTGACCACAGTGACGAAGATGACAAACTTGATTAGCTGTTTTGACATTCTCCTGTATATCGGCTGGAGAGGACATGTGAATTACAGCAAACCATTAGGGCATCATCATCATCATCATCATCATGAAAGCAAAAGAGTAGCTATAAAATAGACTATACCTAAAAAAGCTACAAAAGTGCCATAGATTATCAGTACTGTGCAAATGGAACTCATGTAGAATAGTTCACTTGTGAGAGCATGACCCCTTTAACATATGAATGCATGTCAGGCACAAAGAACTCGGACCGACGTGAGCAGAGCTAAATGGCAAGTTGGTTTTATTAAACAATGGGACAGTCGAACCAAGCAGCAATACACAACACAACATGAAAGGATCAGGCGATAAACAGAGTCAGGGGCAGGCAGAGGTCATAAACCGGAAACACAGTCAGCGAGGCAGATAAGTTTAGAAGGACTAGGCGAGAGGGAGATCAGAGAAACGGAAACAAAGGTCGAAAGCCAGAGACGTAATACTAACAAAGCCAGAAGGGGAGAAAGCCAAAGAGGTGGTCATGGGACGAAATATATAGTTCCATATCCCAACAGCAGAGCATCTCCTTCACAGTCACAAGACCTGGGTCACACCATCTCACGTTCACAAAAAGCACGAGTCCACCACCTTTGCTTTTGCCGCTCAGTTTGGCGTCCCTGTTCACTCTCACGGTGGTGAATCCAGGAATGTCCACGTAAGCATCGGGAATGTTGCTGGTTAGGCACGTTTCCGTAAGGCATAAAAGACTACGTTCCCAGTATAACCGCTGATTACGAACCAGTGCCGCTAGAAACTGTTTTCTCCATAGTGTCTTGATAGAGCTCCTAGTTAGGACTGGGTTAGACCATTCATGTTTTGATTTCCAATAGGCTTGACCAATGCTGTGAGAAAGCAAGTCAGTATAGTATATCAGTAAGGCCAAGTTACACCACTGAAAATGCCACAAAAAATGGGAATCGGGACTCTAGCAGACATTAACGTTATTGCAGCGGTGGGTGTGTTCTCGTGTTTTGACTGAGTTTTGATGTTTATGGCCCAAATTGACAGCCTAGCTCTATTGGTCATGGCTCGCTAGTGCATATAAGCAACCACAATCAGTGACCTGCAGCCCATAATACACGCACAATAACCCCCCCACCCCCACCCCCAATCACATAACATGTAATAAAAATATTTAAATGTTTAATAAAAGATGTTTTTCTATGTTTAAACTGTTTTTCCAGTACAATTACACCCCCAAAACTTCACTTCTCAAAATGCTCCAGGTCTCCATTATGGTCACATAGACATAGTCAGTGAAGTTTAGAGTATGTCATTATTATGAGCTATAAAAATTAATAAAACTAGCCATTTTTAAAGACAGCCATTTTTGACAACTCCAAAGCAGGGCCGATCTAGGATCAGATTTTTGTATTTATGATGTTCATTGCAACAAATTGCCACAAACTGAACTGCTTTACACTTACAGAAGACCAGCCCCCCTAAACAGGCAGTGTAGTGAGCAGTACACATTCTATGATAGAATTCTTCTCTCTGGGGACTTTAACTTACATACTGATAACCCATCAGACAGTAACACATTAGAATTCATTAGACTTCTACAGACATTTGATTTGAATCAGCATGTGGACAGTCCCACTCATAAGCTACATCACATCCTGGACCTGCTAATCACTAAATGTTTAAACATAAATGTGTAGGGGGTTATGGGTATAATTAATTAACCAATTAATTGATTAATTATTTATTACGATATTAGAGGGCATAGTTTAGCTTCATTTAAGCACAAACAATAAATGTCCAGTCTCAGGGTGAGAGTTCATGAATGAGACATCTAGTGATCTGCATGCTTGTCACAATATTGAGTCATACATCCAGACTAGTTTTAATAAAAGCAATTTATTTACAGCACATTTAATAACAAGGTAAATAAACATTAAATGACGAGTGGGGTTAATATATGCATAACAGGAAGTCCAGATACATCACATTCACTGAGAGACTACATGAGTTTGCTGAAACTCAGAAGAAGCTATTTTGTGGAGAATGAGCAGAGCTGGAGCATATATCTGAATGTAACAATTACTCTAAAATCATATTATCAAAAACAAAGCGTCAATAAGCACAGTACCGAGGACTGGACCATAGAAGTGCATTTTGGGTGTGTCACCTTACTGGAAGCTCAAGAAGTGTACCGCTGGTCTGAGCACAGTCTGGCCTGGTCCTTTAGCATGGTTGGGGGAGGTGGTCTGTTGACCCATGCGGTTGGGCTGGCAGTGATGGCACCTCATGCTCCGCTGGCTTGGTCGCTAGCTGGTCAGCAGTCTTCCCTGTGAAGTGGGCTGTGAAGTGCAGGCTTCGTTTTGGGAAGAGTTGGACCTGGTCGGTCACGTGTTGTGGTGTCTGACAGTTGGTACTGGCTTGTTTGTTCTGCGGCTCAGGATGCTTCAGCAGACGCTGCAGTCAGGTGAGCGGACCCCGCTCTGGCTACATCTTGATTTCTTTCGAGGGCTCTTTTGAAGGGACTCTGCCTCTGGCTGAGTCTGCTTCTAGGGGACCCATCTTCCACTGGTCATCTCATCAGCTCTGCTTGTAGTGGAGCGGAGGAGCGTTGTGTGAGAGTGCGCAGCCTTCAGCTTTCCTGATATCGGGGTGAGCCCATGAGGGACTCGAGCGAGCCTCGGAGAGAACTTCTGGATGATAACTCAAAGGGAACTCAGGAAGAACCCCAGAGAGAACTCAAAGAGCACTCAAAGAACACCCAAAAAGAGACAACTTCTCTGTGTGTGACCCGAGTTTAAATACAGGCCCCTGGAGGCGGAACTAGGAGGGGGCAGTCATGGTCATGAATATGCACTTAGTCTGCTCATTCTTCCACAAGAGTGTCTTAAAAATTCTCATACATTTGAGAATTTTAAAGTATGGTTGTATCATTAATAAAACAAGCATTGAATGCATAGAATGAATGCATATTGTGGTTGACCAAAATAGCAAAAGAATAAAATTAAACAATGTAAAACCTTATACATTCTATATATCCTAAGATTAATAAGTATATACACTTTGTATTAGGGTTTCAAGCACTTATTAACCTTTAACAATCCTACTTACAACAAAAAAGGAGAGATAATAATCTAATTAAAATCGATGAGGTAAAACATAATTCCGATGAGCGTGTTCCAAATCATGATTCTGTTCACACAGTTCAGATAACTACAATTATATGTGAGGCTCTAAACTACTTATAAAATGGGGAAAGCATAATGTAAGAAAAGGCTCATAATAATATTGATTAAAGAAACTTGGCTGCAGTTAAAGAATCATAATGTATATAGAGAGAGCTAGGAGAAGGACATCAACATACTCAAACTGACAGTTCAAAAATGGATTCTGGCTGGATGAGGATTCCAGGCCGACATTTTAACAAAACATTAACAAAATTTAACAGAACAATTCTAACATTGCTTGATTATGGAGGGAAAATTTTCGTCTGTCTCTGGCGGCTTTGGAAATTCCCGTGTTGAGACAGAGTTGCAAGTCACAGGGGTATCTCTGGCAGGACCCCTTAGGCCGGCCTGTGTTGACGCACTGATGAGTTTGCAAGTTTCTATTTAAGACTTCTCTAAAGAGTTGTAACTTGAGGGTGTCTTATCTCGTAGGCCATTAGCGAAGAGGACGTTGGGGAAATGGTGTACCAGAGCCTCCAGGGTCACTGAGGGCACATGACCAGAGTTCAGGGGGAGATCATCCCCAGTCTTCAACAGAGGTATTAATTGTTCAAGCAAGATTGCCTAAAGAACTGTGCACAGGACCACCTCTTTTACTGAAGAGGTCTGGGGGGTCAAGCCTCCTGACCTTTAGGGGAGGGGACCAGTTCCAACTGATAGGAGAACAGATGCTACCGGATCCTCTTCTACTGGTGTCTTCATAATCGATATTTAGTTTTATCAACCAAATATCTCTAATATCTGAAAGTTAAAATTCAGACCATTTCTATATATAATGCAAAATTATTGACAGATCATTTAACTTATTTTAAAAAATGTACTTGTAAAGAATCACCAAATAAGATTTAAGTAATACTTACTAAGATAACTTCAAAGAAGCAAAACATATAGAAATATGTTACTAATCTTATATATAGATTTGTGAGAATACACTGCAAAAATTACATTTTGCTAAGAAAAGTGATCTTAAATCTACTTGATATCTTCTATTTTGTCACTCATAGAAGTAAAGAAGAAAACACCTGAAAGTTACTCAAAATAATTCAGGAATACTAAAGAAAGTTTAAAATATTCATAATAGCAAATCAAATAGATGGAGAGACTGTTTCGGTTACTGTGGAACTCAATTTCAACCTTTTATCAGACAGTCAAGCTCAGTGCACACTATTAAAGAAACATTTAAAAACGTAGCATACGTAGCATTTAATGAACATTCTTTGTTTGTATTTATCTTCAATATTTGATCTGTGCCGTTAGCTTACCTAATTTTAAAGAATACTCATTCTTTCTTTTATTACTGTGAACACTTGTGTATAAAGCGCTTTGGGTGAAAAAGTAAATAATTGTTATTATTATTATTATTATTATTATTATTGAATACTGACTCTCCCACTCTTACTCCAGAGGTGGTAGTGAAAACAAAGTATAAATTATTATTACATGTACAAAGTCGGAGCATATGAAAAGCAATGAAATTAAGTGAAATTCCTTTTAAACTAATAGGACACAATGCTTTATGTAGGACACATGACATATATATCACAAACAGCAATCATCACAGTTCAAGCATGAGAATCTTGGTTTTCAAAAAAAAATACAATTACTAAACTGCAGATTAAACATACTTACACTGAACATCTTAACACCCCAGCAGACACACCAACAACCTCCCAGCAGACACACCAACAACATCCCAGCAGACACACCGACATCATCCCAGCAGACACACCGACACCATCCCAGCAGACACACTGACACCATCCCAGCAGACACACCGACATCATCCCAGCAGACACACTGACACCATCCCAGCAGACACCCCGACACAATCCCAGCAGACACACCGACAACACCGCCACCACCCATAGCGAACCACACACCCACTCGGGAAGATTTGCACAATTTAAAAGCAACTTCTTCACACACAGCAAACCGAGACAGAATCAGAGGCAGTAAAGTGTGGCTCTATTTGCTATTATGTTTAGCTATAGCAGTAGTACAGACTCTCCTTTATAGTGCAAGAAGGAGCATTAAATTACTTCAACAAATTCATCAATTATCCCCTTAAAATTCCAGATTTAAAACATCCTTTCCAACTCCATGTTTCCGGAGGTGAAAGACTGTGTATTGCATGGCTTTTATTCTTGGGGGCCTCACAATTCTCTCTTTTGTCTTCCCTGTTGCAACAGCATTCATCATGGATGCTAACAAGTGGTATGTTTATCTGCAGACAGAAAGCTTAACTATGGCTATAAAGACCATGTCAGAATCAAAGAACTCGGACCGACGTGAGCAGAGCTAAAAGTCATTTTGGTTTTATTACACAATCGAACAGTCCAGCAAAGCAGCAATACACGAATCAACATGAAAGGTAAGGCGAAAAACACAGGCAGGGACAGGCAAAGGTCAGAACCAGGATAAACAAGCAGCGAGGGTAAACAAGTTAGAAGGGCTAAGCGAGAGGAAGATCAAAGGAATGAAAATGGAGGTCAAAAGCCAGAGAGTAACAACAAGAAAACCAGTAAGGGAAATAGCAAAAGAGGTAGTCAGGGACAAAGGAGGTCATAACCAGAGTAGTGAACACTAGAAGAGGAACGCTCAGAAATGCAAACAATGTTGGCAAAACTTTGCAATGAGGAAGTGTGAGTGAGGGGTTTATATGCTGGGGTTAAGTGGGTTCAGCTGGGTTAAAACTCCAGCAACCTGGAACGAAGCGGATTGGACGGCTGGGGACATGTGGGTGTTACGCCATCGTAACACCACTCCCCTGGGGAACAATGGCCGGAGTCACAGAAAACCGCCTAGGACGGCCACGTCAGCAACCAGCAGACGGGCTCAACGACAGCTGCCTTGGGCGGCCACACTGCCTAGTGGCAGACGGGCTCAAGGAAGGGCACAAAGACGGCCTCCTAGGACGACCTCTGGCCCTGGGAGCAGGACGGGACAGGTGGCAGTGGTGAAAGTCCTTGATGAGGGCAGGATCCAATGCGTCCGCCGCAGGCACCCAACTGGAGTCCAGCAGCCGGCGAACAGTGTACACGGGAGTCCCAACGACCATGACTGGAGGACGGGCTGTGGTCTCCGGTAGCACCTCATCTAACAGACCAGGGACAACAGGCTATAACAATGACACATGGAAGGAAGAACACACTCTGTATCGGGCAGGCAAATCCAACTTGTAAGTCACATCATTAATATTATTGAGTACTGAGTGGTGATCACGTTTTTATTGGTAGACGGTAACGGACGTCTTTGGGGTCGCACGCTGCAGTTCTGTAAGATGTAGCCAGGATTACCGCAGTATAGGCACAGACCCCGCGAAGGCAACGCAGTCTCTCCCTGGAGGATAGGCATGATGAATCCACCTGCATAGGCTCCTCAGGGCCGAGCTCGGAGGTTGGTCTGGAGGCCAGGGGATGACGTGAAGAGGACGCTGGGGGAAGCGGTAGCTGGAGAGTGCGGGTCACAGCGGGCCGACGAGAACCTGGAGTCGCTCCATGCTTGAGTTGGTCTAGATGTATAGCGAGAGCGATGAGTTCATCCAGGGTCAGACCGTCATCTCGGCAGGCTAGCTCCGTACGGATGTCCGTGTTGAGCCCATACCGAAACACCGTAAGGAGCGCAGGATCGTTCCAACCACTCCTAGCCGCCACGGTGCGGAACTCCAGTGCATAATCCGCAACCGTTTGGGACCCCTGGTGGAGCTGAACCAGAGCTAAATGGCAGCTCTTCCTTTATTGGGGTGATCGAATACTGCCTTAAAATCCCAGATGAAGTTGTCATAAGTCTCTCTTTCATAGAAGCGGCCTAGACAGCAGTGGCCCAGTCCAATGCTTTGCCAGTGAGGTGGGAAACAACGAAAGAAATACGAGACTTATCGGAGCAGGGAGGAGAGTCAGCGAAGTAGAACAGAGATTTAGAGCTCCATCAAGCTTATCCGGCTTACTGACAGGAAGTGAACCAGCCGATGGGAGAGAAGGAGCGGCTGGTTCAGATTCAGCAGAAACCGGAATATTAAGTTGAGCTAACTACGCAGAGATATCACGCAGATTCACGGAAATCTGGAATAACTGAGCATGCTGCTCGGTTTGTTGCTTGGCTAGACCGCCCACGGAGCTGGTGAGGGACTCAAAAAGCTGATTATGTTGGCCCAAAAGATGGCCCTGGTTACTCACCGCTTGTTGCAGGTCCTTTAGCTCTGCCATCAGGTTGGTGGCGAAGTTTTTTTGTCAGAAATGAAGAACTCGGACCGACGTGAGCAGAGCTAAAAGTAAATTTGGTTTTATTACACAATCGAACAGTCCAGCAAAGCAGCAATACACGAATCAACATGAAGGGTAAGGCGAAAAACACAGGCAGGGACAGGCAAAGGTCAGAACCAGGATAAACAAGCAGCGAGGGTAAACAAGTTAGAAGGGCTAGCCGGGGGGTCGAAAGCCAGAGAGTAACAACCAGTAAGGGAAATAGCAAAAGAGGTAGTCAGGGACAAAGGAGGTCATAACCAGAGTAGTGAACACTAGAACACCTTCGAAATGAGGAAGTGTGAGTGAGGGGTTTATATGCTGGGGTTAAGGGAAGGGCTTTAGCCACTAATCCCCTCTATGTTATAGCTTGGCCTTGGCTTTGTTCCGATTGATCAGAACAGGAAAAGCCCTCATGATATGGGCTGCTGACCAATTCAAACTGACCTCAAATTATTAACTCATGTCAACAAAAGTGCTCTAAATGAAAAGCAATGTGCCAAGTATGCAAAAACAGCGGAATGCCTCCTTCCCATTAAATACCATGGGAAATTAAAGGTTCAGTTTGCATTCATTTGCATGTAGTGTGGTATCTACATGTACTGCAATGCAAACAGGTCATTAATCTTAAAGCTGAACTGCGTACAGTTTTTCTATATATGTATTTATGTCATACATACATGCGCAAAAACAAGGTCACGCTCGATAATTAGGTCTCGAATGCAAAATCAACATTACACCAAGGAAGATATCATGACAGTTGTAAATACACTCATCATCCAAAAACAGTTGCACCCAGAAGGAATCAACCTGACAGGAATGAAACTTGCTGGGTTTGACATCATGAGACATGCAAATGATTTAAGTTTCATGCTCGGCTGCACATGTGACATAAGCACGGACAGGCCTTATCGCTGTACCTGACTGACTATATATGGTCGTCCCCTTACTCGTGCTTTCCATTCTGACTTGTGTTGTTGTGTTGGTAGCATCCTTTGCAAGCAAAGTATGTCTCAGAGATGAGTTTAATAGCAATTTGAGCAGTTGGAGGAGTTAGAGAGGGGTCACATTGTAGGGTGAAGCGAAATGGTCTTATCAACATATGAAGAGAAAGAACCGACGAATTGTCTGACACGCAAAGACTGACCCGACTGTCACAATTGCAGACATTCAGTGAGCAGTGATGTCCTCCATGAGTCATCCTGTTAGTGCAGCACCATTGGCAGGCGGCTGCACCACGCAGGACTACTTGCACACAGACCGTTACGAAACTGCCCCTAATCAGTACCACGTCACTATAGCCAATGGCAGCAGGTCATCTTCAGTGATGAGTCCTGCTTTTGTCTTGGTGAAGATGACCAACAAATCTGTGTGTGGAGGCACCGTGGTCTGGCATGTTGTGTTGGCAAACATGGCGGCGCGACGCCATACTGAAAGACACTACTTCTGTATGTGTAGCTCAATAAATATTGATCATATCAGTCTAAATTTATCATCATTTATTGATCCTGGTAACCTTTATCTTCCTTCCCAACAGCATTCCAATTCGACAATTACTTTTGGGTGCAACTATTTGATGAGAAGTGTTCAGATGATTCACAAACATCCTCAGAAGACACATCACTCACCAAGTTTTGACTGAGTTCTCTTTGAATATTCTTTTTGCAGTCATCAGATTAATCCATTTGAGGAAGGGGTCCGAAACACAACCAATGTTACAAAACGTTCCTCCACACATGCATGCAATTCCACCTTCCACCAGAGAGGTCTCCAAATTTCCCAAAATTTGCACAGTCTTAATGCACATCTTTCCCGGAATATTATTGTGTCCTCTGAAATATCGGCCTAGATTTCATGTTCATCGGAATTTTTGTCTATTTAGTGTTCTGCTCTTTATTTTGGTTAAGGGGGCAGGATGGTTTAACAGAAGATAACATGCACATGCAGTTGACGTGGTGTTGGGTCATTGTAACAGTCTGTGTGCATGTAGTTAATTGATTTTTTGAAAACATGTTGCAAGAAGTGCTTAATGGTTACACAGTACCACATGGCATATATATAATTGTCTGTTGTGTTTAGCGAGCAGTGTGAGCAAATATCAGTGTTTACCGAACCCATATTTCCTTCATTTTTGGCCAGTATAGTGTACTCTGTGAATTACTTAATATTGTACAAGTTAAATGTTGGTATAGCAGTGTTAAATGTGTCGTTGAAAATGTTTCTTCAGGCACTGGCAGTAGGAGTAGCTAAGAGATCTTGTTCCTATTTTCTCATTAGCACAGAAATTGTTGGGTCTGATTCAGATATTAATCTAGACCTTCGGGCTAACAGTTTGTTTGAAAAGAGAAAATGAAGAAAGCCCAAAATTAGGCTAATGGGGGCTAATATATTTTCTTTATATTTGATTTGTATGTGTATTTGAGTGTATGATGGACATAAGGTATTCAAGACACTGGTTATTCTCAGTGCCACATGTGTGGGCTAGATGTGATATTTCAAAAAATACTGTTCTGAGGGATATGTGATATGTGATGTATGAGAAAAGTGTAATACCTTGTTCTATCCATGTGTAAGGTATCTTTTTAGCTGTCTGGGTTGCGCTATATAGAGTCTGCGTGAGCTTGTGAAATTTCCACCAGGCTGTCAGAGAGCAAGGGTGCTGTTTGAGGGTTGGACTAATAAATCTGAAATTTGAACTTTATTGCTTAGAGGCTGTTCTACCTCTCACACAGGTTCTCCTGTCTGAGGGGGTGTAAGCTTTTGACTATGTACTGTAGTTGACCGGTCAGCAGATGTTGTTTGTTAGGGGCTTTGAGGCCTAACATGGTTAGTTTGATTGCAGGTGGTCCAGTAAAGTCTGGAGATGATTAAGTCTAAATAAACCAGGTAGAAGGGGGTAAATGAGAATCCTTGGATCATTGTGCTTTACTTTTAGTAATACCGTCATTTTGAAAGTAGGTATTCTGCCAGTGAGAGATATGTGATGTGTTGAGTGTTAAGGGGGGATGGGTAAGTTTGTGCTGAGTGGGAAGATGATTGATTTGGTTCAGTTAATAGAATAATTTAAGAATTTTGGAATATTTTTCAATAGTGTGAATAGTCTGTATATAAAACGAGCAAGAGAAGATTTTGTAGGGACACTTTATTAGGTACACCTCCTTTTATCTACACTGATTGTTCATTTTGTTAGCTCTGTCTAAAGCGCCTCTGTGTAAGGTGAACTTTGGCAGTAGGTGGGGAGGTCTGTGAGTGTGGACCGTGGTTTTGGGTGTTGTATACAGTTTGAATCTATTTTATGAATGATACACCAAACCCTTCTTTGTGTAATGTGATAAACAAGAATTTCCAGCTGACTTTACTAAAGCTTTCTCTGCATCAGGTGTATGAACTTAGGCAGACTGAGGAAGTCAGTGGGTGTATGTCTTCTTTTGATGAAGCCAGTCTGGTCCGGGTGTATCAGTGATAAGACACTGGAATAGTTTCTAACATGGTGCCTGAAGTCTTAGTTTTAATTGTTGCATCTCAAATCAAGTCAAGTCAAGTAGTTTTATTGTCAATACTTCAATATGTACAGACATACAGAGGATTGAAATTGCGTTACTCTCCGTCCCAAGGTGCAGCAAATACACATTTAATGATAAATAGATTACAAGTAAAACAAGAACAAGAGTATATTGAATGTAATAAACAATAAACATAAAATAGACTGATGCAAGACATACAATAGAATAAAATAAGGGCCCTGAGAGACATAAGTGAGACAATAAGACGCTGAAGACAATAAGGACAATAAAGTGACGTGTGCATAGCAGAATTAAGATATAGGATTGAAGTGGATATGACAGTGACAGTATAAACAGTAGTGCAAGTTGAATAACATCTGTATTAATGTTTAAGTGTTTAAGCTGGAGTGAAATAGTGGTGGTATTGATTTCAGTGTTGTTCTTTTTCTATTAATTATAATTAAATCTCTGAAGTTGTTTTTTTTACATTTTGTTTTATTCGTAAACGTTCTCAGGTCCTGGTTATTTGTTATTAGTCATTTGGTTGAGGGCATTTTGAAGTTCATCAGCTGTTATTGATTTTACTTATTATGGAAAGTTGATGTTACTGAGAAATGTGTTGGTATCTTGTGGTTCTGTATGTTGGTGTAATTAATAAAGACTTTCAAAAGTCTTTGGTGTCTATCTGATCTTTTCTGCCATGTCTTTGATGACTAGGATTGTTGTTTATTCTCATATGTTTCACAAGACTCCCTTAGAATTTACATGTTTGAATTCAAATTGTTCATATTTTGAGTCCAAAAATTGAGTATTTTTAAGTCCATTATATTCAAAGCTGTAGCCATGAATTAAACATTTGCTAAACTCATCATTTGCTACAACAATTAACACTTTACTGAGACTTCAGTAAAGACTCACAAATCGCCCTGACTGACTGACTCACAAATCGCCCTGTTTTCACCAAAAGTGTTCTTAACATAATTACACTTTTAAGCATAGATAAATGTATTTCCACAATCATAGTTCCAGTGCAAAATCAAATAATGGCAGTTATGTTATCATTTATGAAAATCAGAGACATTATAGACGCTATAAAGACTGCTGAACTGAGGTGCTGTTAACTGATGGGACACTGACATACATAAAACATTAGGCAAAACCAGAGAGTGGCATATTTGTATATACATTTTTTACACCAGTATATTGGGGGGACATTTTAAGCATATCCTGAATATGTTGGGGGTGTCCCCTTCAATATATATTGCAAGATATATTGTAATTCATATTTGCATAATTCATTTGAATCATTTCTCTGAGGTGATGTAATAATATTCTCCAATCCTTCATTTTCTTTTGCTAGTTATATGACATATGATATATTATTTTGCCCCTAAATAAGGCCTTCCTAGTTTCCCAAAGCAATGTTGGTGAGGTTTCAGGAGAATTGTCTATTTCCAAGAAGACTGCCCACTCTCTTCCGATGCATCTCTGAAATTCCAGGCAGCTTCGCATGCTCTATTTCAATTGTAAATGAGTGAGACAGGAATCTGGTTACTGATTATAATAGGGTTATATCGTATATCAAAGATGTTGGATATAATGGTGTTACTGATTAGAAAGTCACTACAAGAGTGTGCCTAGTAAACTGGTGATTAATAAAAGAACCCAGCCACACGCAAGCCCAAAAGCAGACATGAATTGTTTTACAGTTTCTGTGGATCGCTGCTACATTTCTATGGTGTATTAGCTGTTTGATCCAACCTCTATCCAAATCCAGACCTGACTAATTGGCAGTAATTGTTTTAGATAGATAGGCTTCTTGTGATAAACAAATATCTGCATTTAAATCTGTAAGAGTTGTAGTACCATACTAGTACAGTTTCCAGACCATGAGTTAGATGATGCAGACCAGCCCACCCCGAACTTCGCCTACACACACACACGGTGCACTGCAGAAACGAATATAGAAGCGTATTGGTGGTGTCCATTAGGCACTAGTGGTATTGTGTGTTTGGCTGATATCACAGTGTAAAGGATTCTAATGGTCTAACAGCTGTTCTGAGACCGATAAGAGAAGCATCTGATGGTTTCTAATGGGGTCTAAAAGTGTCCTACAGGAAACTTGTGGTTTCTACTGTTGTTTGTACTGTTGTAACCATTAAGCCAATTCCTATTTAGAAAGCAGCCGCCAGCTTTTAATCCATATGGTACTGAGGATCTGTTTTTCAGCAGGGTGTAACTTCATGCAAAATAACTTTTTTTGACCTCTTAAAAAACCCAGAACCCACCGGTGGGTCCACAGTGTTACTGCACACTTCTATTACCTAAGTGTAGCCCAACCAGTTTGCATTGTAGTCCTTGTAGTTTGTGTATAATAAGTCTATTACACTGGATTTTAAGGGGTTAAAACCTTTGTATCTTGCATGTTCATGCATTAGCGGATGCGTTCTGTACTTGGTAGCCCGTGTAGCTGATGAAGGATGAGGGTGATATGCGCAGACTTCTTGGTGTGTACTAAGACTCTGGCTGCGGAGTTTTGAATGTACTGCAGAGGGCGAAGGGTTTTGGAGGATAAACCATGGAACAGAGCATTGCGTTAATCTAACCTAGATGTAATGAATGCATGAACCAAAATCTCAGCATCTTTAGAAGTAACCAGAGGGCGGAGTCTAGCGATACTGCGGAGATGAAAAAATGCAGAATTTGTCAGAGGTTTAATATGGGAAGCACAACTGAGGCAAGGGTCAAACAGGACACCAAGGTTCCGCACAGAAGTGGACAAGGTGACTGGGGTGTCATTAACTTTGTTTTACAATACATGGGGTTTCATATAACACCCTGTTTTCTGGTTTTACCATACCATCTGATTTTGTATGTCCTGTTTTGACAGTCACAAACTTTTGACTCACAAACTCTTATAGAGTTTAGTGTCCTCTTACCTAGCTGAGCTTCTCCACCTCTACACCTGCTGTAATTTCTTCCTTTGGGGTCAGTTGAAGAGAGGAGACCACTCTGGATATGATCTTAGTTTATTGAGCTCTGGTTCCACAATGCAGTCTGTAGATACAAACTTTGCAGGGGCCTTTATACCACTGATGAGTACACGTTCCCGGACACAAATCCTGTTGTAAATGTCTCAGTGTCATAAAAAATGGACCTTCTGTTCTGGGAAGGCAACTCCTCCCAGAGGGTAACAAATGGTCAAAGGAAGCTCAGCTTTTGGCATCAGTATGGTTTACAAAAGGTGAAAACCAACTATAATATATAGGTACATAACAGAGCTAATGGAAGTCAAGACAATAAAACACATTTACATACCTGTGGCCACAACAGATTCAGAATTTGGAATTGTCTCCTGTTATCTGTCTGTGAATATAATCCAAGGTTTCCTTTACCTTACATTATAAATCTCTATTTGATCTACCTTGTATGAGTCAATAATTCCATTATTAGTGAAAATTTATTTATTAAAAGTATTAATTCTTCTTCTTCTTGGTCAAGAAATTTTTTTAGCCCCCGGTTTTTAAGATATCAGCTGTTTCAACCCCAAAATGTTCGGTCTGATCGGGAGTGGTGTGCTTGCATATAGCTTTTGATGCGACCTACAGTTTCAGAAAAAAAATATGTGGGATTTTTGTCCCATTAGAAATGAATGGGGTGGAAAAGTACACGCCCATCTACTGTACTTCTGCTCGACCAACAGACACCACTTCACATACACAGATCTCAGGGCAGACTCCGAAGCCCACAATTTCAATGGTGGTCCGACACGCACTCACTTGTTTGTCTTTTTTTCTTCATCCTTTGTTCCTCCCATAGAGTCGCATTCATTTTTTGGCCGACAGCCACCAAACTGTATGTACTACGCAGATACACTCTAATGTACAGCCTTACGGACCAGCACTCCTCTATGTGTTGTTTTTTCCGATAGACTCCTGTTTACTTTTGCCCCCACACAAACCCTATTATTTGCTTTGCCTGACAGCCTCTGCATGGCATGTCCTCACTGAAGGCAGGTGCCTAAGCGCTAATGCACAGCTATAAGGTCCCACACTCCTCTATGTGTCATTTATTCATCTCTCTTTCCCCCCATAGAGTCCCATTTGTTGTTAGCAGCACCATAGCAATCGGCCAGCAACAAGCATCAGCTAGGAAATGCATTTTTCTAGATATTATTGTTATTATCAGTCAATGCAAATTTACCTGGAAGTCCCATGTGTAAAACTTTGTATTTAAAAACTCACCAGCTGAGAGAAACTAAAGACCTTGAACCTTGTAGTAAAACATTGCTAGGGTACATGCATAGCCTATGTTTGGTTGTTTAGGCCATACTCCCAGGTCATTTTCATAGTTTTATAATAACCCCAGCATGCATCATGATCTGAGATGCCAAGCTGACCAAGATAATTACATGATATCACAAATTCTAAGCACAAGGATGAGTCATATTCAAAAAAATAAACCTAGACATGCACAAACCATGAACTCCAAAGTATGAGCACATTTCTAAATGCAGTTTTTGCACAGGCTACCTTATTATCTTTGAGTACAATTAGAACTAAAGCAACTAAGCATTGTTCAATAATATAATAATAAATACAGACACACTTTTAATCTTGTAATATGATTTTATTTGCAGTAAACATACGTCAGGCACTGTTAAAGTTCAGATTCACTTGCGTTATCATCATTAAAGCCTTATTCAAAAAACAAATCAAGTCTTATTCAGCATAATTTGTACTCCTTTGTTGTGGGGCTGGAATCACTCTGTCTATGGGTGGAGGCCACATTTGTAACTTTGAAATAGACATGTTAAAATATAATCTTTTAAATGTATGTAGCCTATTCACAATCTACAAATAGGCTACATATTACCTAGCCATTTACCTGGCCATTAGTATGATGGGCACAAGTAAGACAGTTTCAAGTGTTTCTATTTTACTTGAGCCCCTAAAAAACAAAATTTGAATACTTGACATGTTAACTTTCTTAAGTATGAAATATCAGAAAAACACATATTCCCAATTCTACTGATGGTGGTAACTTTAAAGTTAACACAGGTATGCCAATATTTGCTCATAGTTATAATATTTGTTATAATTTGCTCATAATCCAGTTTCAAATACTGTTTCACACAGAATGGCATACATAGTAATTGCCTGAGGAGCTTCCTCTTTCATAGACAGAATCTAAGGAAGGTTGAACTCCACCAAGGAATTTCTCAGTAACATTTCATATTAAGTGTTGACTAACTAACATGAAGTAATGAATTAGTTAACATGAAGCAATACACTAACAATGGTTACAATGCTTCACTGATGTTAAGTAAACAACTACATGTTTACATATTAGGTTAACACGTGACAGTTGTAGAAGTGTACAAGTTTACGTAACATTATTTAGCCATTGTTAATGTATTACCTCATGCTAACTAATGTATCACTTCATCTTATTAGGTCTACACTTAATGTAAAGTGTTACCAATTTCTCCTTATTGTCCAAATACTCTACATGCCTAAATACCATAAGTTCTTGAGGCAGCTGTGCCTGAGTCTCAAGTACAACCAGACTTTAGGAAACTGTTAGGAAATTGATCTATTATTATATTGTTTGCCAGTTTATTCCACTGGAATTGAAGAATTTCCCAAAGTAAATTAAATGAGGTGAAAAAGGCTATATGTAAAAAAATCTTATACCTTTTTAGTGGAAACTTCTCCAGCAGCTGGATGCTCCACCACCTTCCATAGCTGGTATGTCCACCTAAAAACAAATCAATATGCCCTAGAGCAGGGGGTCATCAGTTTGGTTCTGGAGGCCTGAAGTCTATCACATGTGAGTGATTTTCCTGCCCAAACACTCTAACATTAACTCGCTAGTTATTTCGGCAACTGTTGCAGAGCAGGAATACCAGACAACTGCGCTGGACAGCGGCCCTGCAGGACTGGAATTGATGACCCCTATCTTAGCAGAGCTTAATATGTTTATTGTGCAACATGTTTATATAATTCATGTATTGTATAAATAAGCGTTACTAGAGGCTTAGCCTACAGCATCATAAGCTAAACTAAAACAGTCTTTTTTAGGCTGATTGTGGGATACTGTTATTCATTCTCTATACTGCTTATCCTTCTGGGTCACAGCGGGGAGCTGGAGCCTAATCCTGCCTGTCTGCTCCTTTATCCTGCTCCGAAGCACTACACAGCTTCAACTTTTTCTTGTCACAATATCCTGCATGAAGGGCTTTATAATCAGTTGACATGTTATCAAGGAATATTTGATATCAGCGATGCTGTGAGTCTCCAGGGAACGGAATAATGAAACACTTGTGTATAAAAGAGAACTACTATACAGTCTTAAAATATTATTCTGATTCATATATACATATATATACAGATATATTATATATGATATATATGCTTGACCAAACAGCAGTTGATCTAAACCAGTGGTTCCCAGTCCACAGCACTACCCACTTGGTCCACAGTAAGCAACACATAGCGATGAAGGTAAAATGTGAACCGCCTGGGGGACTCTGAGGAAAGAGTTGGGAACAACAAATACAAAAATGATAAAATGTTGCCAGACACTTTAAAGTAAATGTAACAATAAAAACTGACTCTTGGATGGTGATGAAATGCAGGATCTCTCAGGTCTGGGTCATTTAAATGCACAGCAAAGTCATGGTCTTTTTAGGTCATTCAGAACTTTCTTATCTCGTCTTTGATTGTGGTAATGAATGATGTTCCTCACCGATAATGTATGTGTGTAGGTTGAAAGCAGGTTAATATAGTTGTTGTTGTTGTTGTTGTTGTTGTTGTTGTTGTTGTTCTTCTTCTTCTTCTTCTTCTTCTTCTTCTTCACTTTTAAGCACATCACCGCAGCTGCCCTCCTATCCATTCAGGACATACTGTATACGACAGGAAATGTCTGAGGAAGCAGTCAACATATCCTCAGACCCCAGACATCCAGCCATCCAGAAACCTCAACCACAAGGTACAGGGACAGTTTTTACTCAAGAGCCGTCAAATTGGTCACACTGTTACTGATCTAACCCCGGTCAGCCAAGCCCTGGGCTTCACTAGCCCACAGGACTACCAGAACATGACTACAACACTATAGACTATTACTGATCTAGCCCTGATCACNTATACTGTACATCTGTACTGTAGGCTGTTTTAGCTGTTCATATATTCATCTACTGTTTGCAACCACATACCTAACTATACACCTGGCTACCTCAACATAATGTACACTTACACTAAGCTGTATTTCACGTAACTGCATATGCTAACTGCTGTTTGCCCCTCAGGTCTAGTATTCGAACATACTGATGTACAGTTACTGCTCTTGCACATTTTGCATGTCTTACTGTCTATGCACATACCGTAATGTGTGTTTTGTGTATTTGTCTTTGCACTGTATTTACTATTTATCTATTTTTGTTAATTACTGCACTGGAGAAGTAGCCTGATAGTGTTCAGTTATACTGTACAACCTGTATTGGTATAATGACAATAAAGTTGAGTTGAATTGAATTGAATTGAACTGAACTGAGTGAAGCTGTTCTGCTGCTTGACTGTTAACTCGGCCATCCAGCTCTTCGCAGGGAATCTTTTACTGCATTACTCGAGGTTCCCCAGACCTTCTGAAAGACCTTGAAAGACCCATGACAGTCCATCGATGGTAGTATTGCTCAACTACAAACGGATTTTGCTTTCCACTTGATAGAACACGCATGATATCAGTAACTACAAAAGTATATTTGACTGAAGACAGGAAACAAACAAAGTAGAGACGTGACGAAAAAAGCAAAGAGAAACCTGAGATGACGAAAAGGGGGCAGTAAGAATCAAATCTCACAGTATTTACTATTAACAGCACTTAAATGCCGCTAGAGAGAGAGATGTATGTTCTTTTGGAAGAACGTCCTGCGGATAACTCTATACTAAATGGAACGCCTTGGGAAATTCCCATCTACTTGTAACATGTAACATGCCAGGGGAGAGGTGGAGTCGCTATCATTCCCTCCAGAAGTGGGGATGTGCTTCCCACTGATCATTCACAGGTGTGCATGGTCAGAAAGCGGGGTACTGTGCCCTTATAAACTGGCCTGCTCTCCAGTGTGTGGAAGGGAGGACATGTGGAGCACACACTGGAGCGAGCCAGAGCCAGAGACTGAGGAGTGAAGTACCCATGGAGAGAGCTAATTAAGTCTCGTACTTAAGTTACGTTTTGGTTTGTTTGATACTTCATATATATATATAAATAAATAAAGCACTCTGGTTGACTCACGCTGGGTGTTTGTGCGTGTGTGTCTCGTTGGGTCTCGTTGAGGATTTCCTGCTCAGTGTGCTCGATTTCTGTCACTACATCTTCTTTCAAAAAGTTAGTGTGCTGCACATCGGGGTAAGGAGTTCAATAAAACTTGCACGCTGTTGTTGTTAATTACTTCAAGACAACAAAAAAGTGTGATGCTGGAAAGGAGGCTCTGAACCTTGGATTAAGGTGGAACAAAGCAGATTCCGTCTGTCTCATGCAGTAGAACAATGGACCAGCTTTTCACCCTTGCACAGACTGTTAAGTGGGCATGGGATTTTCCAACCCAGTCTACATTGTGTTTTGTATCTGTGTGACGTCCTTTGGGAGTATGAGGTGCCCGGGGCCACCACTACTGGCCAATTGGTCTCTGTACTCCTGAAGTGTGAGCTGTGTCCTTATACTTGGCACTGTGTCCATTTCATTTGGTGTTGGTGCTGGTCTCTGGCAAGGTTGGGCCTTGTCTCCACTCCTGTTCATGATATTCATGGACAGAGTCTCAAAGTGTATCCGAATTTAGAATTGCAATATGTGCCGGGGCCAGAAGGTGGCGTCTCTGGTTTTTGTAGATGATGTTGTCCTTTGGACTTCTTCGCATGGAAGCCTTCACTGGAGTGCACTGGAGCAGTATGCAGCCCATGGTCCTGTCTTGGGTAAGGGGAGAGGACCTCCCCCAGGTGGAAGATCTCAGAGTATTCTTCACAAGTGATGGGAAGAGGAATTGTGAGATCAGCCACAGGCTGTGGCGGGGAGCAGCAGTATTGTGGTTACTGTCCCAAACTTTTGAATGTTACCAAATCTGCTGCAGGTGATATGTGATGGAATGTGAAAGAATTGTAGACATCTTCATTGTGACTTACAGTATGTGTTATATTAGTAATTTTGCATCAATATATAAGTTTCAAAACATATAACAATAACATGTAAAGCTGTACTACATTTCCAAATGTTTGCAGACACCTGCTTATCCTTCACCTTTTCTGAAACAGTCTATTAATAGAAGGTTTGTCCTTAATTTGCTGCACTAATAGTCTCTAATCTTCTGGAAAGGCTTTACAGTAGTTGTTGGAACATTGCTGTGAAGATTCTATCAAATTCAGACACTAGTGGATTAGTGAGATCAGGCACCCCCACTCCAATTCATCCCAAAGGTATTAGAAGGAACTTCATAACTGCACAGAACGTGTTTCCTCTACTTGACATGTCATTGCAAAACTTCCACAAGGAGGCAGCAGCAAATCATCCAGAGGTTCCAGGAGAGCATACAAGGAACTTCAGGGCCCTCTGCCATGAATTTCACAGTGAAGTTCTCAGTGCACCTTAGTAATAAGTAGTCCAGTAATCAGAATGGTTTCTGGATTTCATATGCAATGCATACACACAAGTAAGACTGTACTGAATTGCTTTTATTCATATTTATTTATTAAATAAACTCTAAAAACTTCCCAACGTTTATATATACACAGATGAGCCAAAACATTATGAAGTGAGTTAAGCCTGATTTTCTTGCAACAAGGTCTGGGATATAGGCATTTCGACGGTAAGCAACAAGTCAGCTGTGAACACCGAAGTGACTTGAACAAGAACCAAATTGTTACAGGTAGACAACTGGGTGGGAACACCTCTGAAACGGTGTGGTTTAAGGGCTTATGGTTTGTGGAGGGACAAACCATGACCTGGCAACAAGGTGTTGGGCAGCCAAGGCTCACTGATGTATGAGGAAAACAATGTACACATAACTGTATTGTACCCTGCTCTGTGGGCGCACACCTGTTGGAGTACCCATGCTAACCCTGTTCACCTTCAAAAGCACGTACAATTGGTTCACAAGCACAGGAACTGGGCCTTTAGATAGGAGATCACCTGGCCCAATAAGTCCCAATTCTTTTACATGGACAGCCGGGAATACACAAGACAATTACATGGGAAAGTGATGTCATCGGGTTGCAAGGGAGAAGACAAGCTACTGGGGTGTGATGGTCTGGACAATGTTCATTCATGTGGACAGTACAAACTCAGCTGAGATCCCAGCTGCCGAAGAATTCACCCACAAAGTTTTGCCTCCTGAAAGGATATCGTCTACTTCGCTTTTCAGCAGTAGAAATCTGCACAGTGCCACAGTTTATCCATTCTGGGAGGAGCAAATGTCTTCAGTGTCTTATTGTCTCACTTGCGTCTATCTCAGGGCCCTTATTTTATCGTATGTCTTGCGTTCGTCTGTTTTATGTTTAGTGTTTATTACATTGAATATACTCTTGTTTTAGTTGTAATCTATTTATCGTTAAATGTTTATGTGCTGCACTGTGGGCCGGAGAGTTACGCAATTTCAATCCTCTGTATGTCTTGTACATATTGAAGTACTGACAATGAAACTACGTGACTTGAAATGAGATCTTATTTGCATTGAAGACTGAGTTAAGGAGACCTAAACTGCCCTGTGTCCACTGTGTATAGCTTTGATGTGAAACCAAATAATTAGCATTTATGTAATGCATTCGGTGTGTAGCAACCTTTAGGCTGTCTCAGTAATACAGCCTCTGGTGCCTGGAGAGGCAAACTCATCATGTCTACAGGATGAATTTGAGTTGACAAGGAAGCTGCGCACCTCATTGGCAATAAACCAGCCTTCTTGTCGATGCAGGCAGCAAGCTAGCTGTATCTCTCACCATAAACAGGAACAACACAAAAGTGAACATAATATTAGATAAACATTTTACTACACACTGGTCTGTCTGACTGGGGCTTTACACTACCAGCACCACCACCGTCAGGTTGTACAGGGTAGGTTAGCTCTGGGATTTGCTGTTCAAAATTTAGACCTTACTTTGTGCACGTTGTTGCAGAAAACAATATATATCAGACTCGGCAGTGTTGCTCCAGTTTGGGTGTGCCCACTGTAACCTCAGATTTATGTTCTCGGCTGACAGGATTAGAACCTGATGTGGTCTCCTGTTCTGCTAACCCATCCACCTTTGACGTGTTCAAAGATATTTTTCTGACAACCTCTCTTATGATATAGAGTGGTTATCCCGACTGCTGTGGACTTCCTGTCAGAAAGGATTACTGCCAAAAGTAATTATGGCAAATGAAGTTCAAGTGTGAATCAAAGAGCATTCATGCGTTGCTGTTTTCAGCCATGCATGCGTTTATGTGTGTGACATACCTGGGACGGTTTTCAGCAGGTACTCGTACCACAGCCTCAGTATGGAATCTCCCATCATCAGAACCTGCTTGTCTTTCGTGCATGTTGAAACGTGATCGGGTGTGGCAGCCGTGCTTGGTATCCTCCGGCAGAGTGTTCTACCCAGGCTGAACATGGCAGACGGCTGGGTTTACAACAAAACCATGACTCCCCAGTGACTGGATGTGTGTATTCACAGCAGCACGGAGATCCTTCCATCAACCTCACGCTCCTCTGGGCATTACATACCACTTTTTCCTGGACATCACCCATGAAGAACACCTTGTCTGGATCTTGTTCTCTGTGCCTGAAGAGCACCTGCCGTCCAGCAAAACAACTTCAAATCAAATCAGCCCCCCTGTTACACACAATATCCCTGCATTTTCTGAGTAGGGCCTGGTAGGACCAGTCTTCTCTCATTCTTCAATAAACATATTTAATCATTCCATCCTAAATAGAGCTGTTTGTTGCCCAAAGTTTGTTTCTTTAGGATTATGCCAATTTTCTACCAAACTACCATTAGCGGTGTCTGTTTCTCTACATACTTTGTTAGCTCCGCTTTACCTTGTTCATCAGTGGTCAGGACCCCCGCAAGCCCACCTCAGAGCAGGTATTATTTGTACAGCGGATCTCAGCACTGCAGTGATACTAACACCACAGTACAGGGGGTCCAGCCACTTGGTGCCTAGGCTGTTTGCACATTACTGTACAGTACTGCTTGAAGGTTTGTGAGTCCTTTAGAGTTTTCTATGTTTCGGCATGAATATATAATACCTATATACCTAAAACTTTATCAATCCTAAATGTAGACAAAGATATCCAAATTTAAAAAATGGTTAAATATAATAATAGTAATATATGTGAAGTAGTAATATATTTTCCCTTAGGAAAATGGTCCAATATTGCACATCGTTGAGTTGCAAATTTATGTGAACCTTTGCTTTCAGTATCTGGTTTGACACCCTTGGAGGGTTTCCCCACATTAACTTCATTAAATTCAGGTCTTTTCCCAACATAGGATTAAGGTCAAGAGTCTTGAGCATTCCAAAACATTAACCCTATTCTTGGGTAGATTGACTCTTATGCTTAGGGTCGTTGTCTTGCTGTATGACCCCCGTTCGATTCAGTTCATGGACAGATGACCTGGCAGACAGCTGCAGCAAAACAACCTCAAACCATGATACTACCACCACCATGTTTCTCAGATGGGATACGTTTTTTGTATGCTGGAATGCGATGTTTCCATACTCGTGACATGGTGTTTCTCATTTAAACCAGAAAGATCTATTTTGGTCTCATCTGTCCATAGAACATTGGTACAGTAGCTCCTCTGGCTTGTCCATGTGATCTTTAGTAAACCTCGTGCAACAATGTTCTTTTAGGAGAGCAGTGGCTTTCACCTTGCAGCCCTGCCATGCACACCAGTGTTGTTCAGTGTTCTTCTGATGATGGGCTCATGTACATTAACTTTAGCCACTCCGATAGTGATCTTTAGTTCCTTTGTGACCTCATGAACTATCCTTGGACTACAATCCTTGGACTTAGAGTGATCTTTGTTGGTTGGTCACTCCTGGGGAGGGTAACAATGGTTTTGTATCCCTTTCCAGCCTACTGAGCATCAACAAGTCATTTTCTGAGGTCCTCAGAAATCTCATACGTTTGTGCCGTGATGTGCTTCCACGAATATGTGTAATGAGCACGTGGCTTTAGTAGATCAGTGTTCTTTCATTACAACAGAACAACCACTCACACTGATTGTTGTCTTGCTGATTGAAAACACCTTAAAATTAACTGCTAATCTTTATATTTGCCACTCAGAGATATGTAATATTGGATCATTTTCCTCAGTAAACCAGTGACCAAAGCATTAGCCTACACACACTCACTCAATCCTGGAGTGGATCATCCGTATTGCAACCTTGGCCAGTCCTTCCCAGAGCAGCTTGAAGGTAGCAGTGTAAGTGCCGTTGTCATGGTCAACCACCTCCCTATATACACTCGCTTTCAGTCCTGCATTAAACAGCTTTGCCTGGAAGAAATCTCCACTGTGCGCTTTCGGTTTCTTTAAACCATCCTGCTCAACTAATCAACAAAGTGTTTGGATTTCATTGGGTGGTCAGGTAAGAAATTTATGTTCTTCATGTCTCCATCTTCAGAGCTACCCCTGCTGGTACTGAGGGTCACTTTTATATTCTAGCCTGCAATGTGAAGTTTAGTTCTGTAATTTTTAAAGAGAGCTTTCAATGTTGCTCTTTTCTGCTGGCAACTATCTGACAACTTTCATGGTTCATTGAAATTCCCAAATTCGAGTTCATTCCCAAATTCTGGGTCCTTATACAGGATACCAAACCCCTTAGTTAAAAGACTTTGGTTGAAATCAATTCTGGATAATATCTTTGAGGTAATTCAAAGATGAAAGTGGCTCAGGTGAAATGACACACAACAACATGTACATTAACTGTCAGGAGAAGACAGAAATGGTACTCCATACCAGCAGTGTTGTTGTCCTCAGTTCACAAGAAGCGTTAAAAGGATGGTTTCTCTACATACACTACATCTACATACACACACACACACACACACACACATATACATATACACACACTGCTGCCCCTCCTTTTTACCATTTGGTGAAATTTAGTGTCAGGGTATTTCTCATGTTTGTCGTGTAGTGTTGAGTGTGTTCTGTGTTGCCTTTACAGAGGAAACAGATTTAGATGTAGCCACAGTTATATTACAGTATAGGTGCTGGGACAATGAAAGCTTGACTTGGACTAGCTAGCTAGTTAACAGTTAGTTAGTTAGTTAGTTAGTTAGTTAGCTAGCTAGCTTAACCTACCACAGCTTGATCACACATTTATTATTTGAAGAACAAAGATCTGCAGCATTTCACTAGTCTGGTCCGTAACCAAGCCGAAACATCAAGGTGAATGCCATGAACGCCATTATGGTTATGCATGTATTAAGGGATATGTTTGCAGGAGTAGTAGTGCCTGAAATAATGAGAACAGAGACCAGAAAAAGGGGTTTAAAGCTATTGGCATTTTTGGCAATTTCAAGAATTGTATGGAGCTCAAAAAGAAAAGGATAACTTTCTCAGACGCTATAATACAGCATGACATACAACAAATAATAAAAGAAATTACTTGGTTTAAGGTGTAGTTAAACACTCATCATCAAATAAATATGTACAATTATATAAAAAAGAGCATCTGAATTGGTCGAGGACAGTGTCACAGAAATATTGTATACTTGTAGTCACGTTACAGATGTAGACAGATTACATTAGCAGTCGTGTCTGCGTGTAGTCCTCCCTGGCTCCACCCTGTCTCCTCCTCTGCACATCTGCAGCTGTTCTAGGACTCATTATTACTCTTATATATCCCCCGTTGTTTGCTCTCCCTGTTTGCAAGGTCTCTGTGTTTCTACCCGAGTACTAAGCTGTGATTCTTTGTATTTTCAGTTTTATAAAATATAAAAGAAAAAACAGAGTGTTTTTCATGCGTCACATAAATACCTCCACACATGGATATGAATGAACAACTAAATATGAAAAATGAGGCAACTTTCTGTTCGAGTGTATGGTAAAGCACTCTAATGATATTCAATATCTTTATTGGGAAAACAAATAAAATCATGAGCTGGAGGACCAAGTGACTCCACAGCAATTCCAAAAAAGCCAATAGAGTGGAAAAAGCCTGGCGTGATCGTTAAGCACGATGCTTTGCATTTAAGCAGTAGTGACATTTACAGATGTCAGAATCAAGCTTTATTTGCCAAGTATCTTCACACATACAAGGAATTTGTCTCTGGTTACATTAGCTCACAGTGAACAGAGAGAGACAACATTACACACAGTGTACACACACACACACACACACACACATACTCCTAACACACACACACCTTAGATACCTGTAAACCTTACATTGTGTGGAGTTGTATACGTATGTTACAGTGCTGAGTGCAGCAGTACGGATGTAGAGACTCAGTACAGAGGATGGAGCACCAGTCTGAGACACAGGCAGGAAGTGATAAAGAACAGGAAGTGATAAAGTGTCCTGAATGTGTGTTCAGCTGTTCATGAGTGTGATGGCATGTGGGAAGAAGCTTCTCTGTAGCCTAGTTGTCTTGATCCTCATTTAGCTAAAGCACCGGCTTGAGGGAAGACGCTGGAACAGGTGATGGCCAGGGTGTGATGGATCAGTGATGATCTTCTCTGCACGCTTCTGGAAGTGTGTAGATCCAGCAGTGTGGGTAGTTTGACTCCAGTGGTCTTCTTTGCAGACCTGATGATGCGCTGCAGTCTGTGGGTGTCATGTTTGTAGGCTGAGCTGCCCCACACTGTGATGGACGTGGTGATAACAGATTCTATGGTGGCAGTGTAGAACTGTACCATCAGCTCCTGGGACAAGTTGAACTTCCTCAGCTGATGCAGATGGTGAGTGCACAGTTTTTGCTGTGTTCAGCTCCAGGTTTTTCTGGTTGCTCCAGAGGACTACCTGATCAACCACCCGTCTGTAAGCAGACTCGTCATCATCCTGGATGAGACCACTGACTGTCGTATCGTCTGCAAACTTCAGGATTTTGACGGAGGGGTCCACGGAGGTACAGTCGTTTGTACACAGTGAAAACAGCCATGGGGACAAAACACAACCTCGAAGAGCTCCTGTGCTGGTTGTCTTGGTTCCTGAGATGATTTTCCCCAACCTCACCTGCTGCTCTCTGCCAGTGAGGACGTTTGTGATCCACTGGCAGGTGGAGTCTGGCACATTGAGTTGGGTCAGTTCGCTGTGTAGCTGTCCTGGAATGATGGTATTGAAGGCTGAGCTGAAATCCAAGAATAGAATTCCTGCAGAAGTGTTTGGATGGTCGAGGTGCTGAAGGATATGAAGAGGTCCCATATTCACTGTGTTGTCTACTGACCTGTTGGCCCGGTATGCAAACTGCAGGGGGTCCAGCGGGGGGTTTGTGATGTCCTTCAAGTGACTGAAAACCAGTGTCTCAGGTTTTCATGACTACAGAGGTCAGTGCGCCAGGTCTGTAGTCGTTCAGTCCGGTAATGGTTGTCTTTTTGGGGATGGGTATTATTGTGGAGCGTTTGAAGCAGGATGGTGCAGCACACAGCTTCAGTGACCTGTTGAAGATCTTTGTGAAGACAGGTGCAAGCTGGTCTGCGCAGTTCCTAAGGCAGGAGGGTGATACTCCATCTGGGCCTGGTGCTTTCTTCCCTTCTTGTTTTTTGAAGAGTCGGTGCACGTCCTCCTCACAGATCTTCAGGGCAGACTGAACGGGTGGCTGAGTGTTGGAGGAGTGTGAATTGGAGCTGTATAGGTGTGTGGTGCT
>CM067477.1:33614126-33639060 GCA_034552555.1 Semaprochilodus insignis
TATATATATATATATATATATATATATATATATATATATATATATATGTTTTATTTATATTATTTATTTATATATTATATAGAGATATTATATCTTTTAATTGGACGGATAACACCAAATTTAACACACCTGCTCCCCATCCACACCTGAGACCTTGTAGCACTAACGAGTCACATGACACCGGGGAGGGAAAATGGCTAATTGGGCACACTTTCACGATGCTTGACCTCTTTAGTAAACAACAATACTCGAGGATTAACAAATGAAAATGCTGAATTTCTATTTAGAATATGTGAATTTTCCACTTACTAATATCCAAGACACAGCTGAGCTCTTGTGAGGGAATATTTCAGTATCTGTATAAGCTTGGAGCTTCCAGGGCACATCATAATTCTCTTTGGTTTCAGAAAATAATGTTCAGCAAATAAGTGCACAAAAAATATACAGAAAAACATTGTGTTTGTATACCCCTAGTATACCCCAGTCCTGGTCTTTGTCGGCCTGTATGCAGGATTTTTACCTTTGTTCTCCAAACTGGTTTGTAAATCAAATGAAATAACATTGCACATAGAATCACATGGGAAACTGGTTTTGATTCCCCACCCAGGCATTGCTTTATAACCTTAATTCAATTCAACTACACATTTCCTTTGAAACTAGTGGAGCAGAGTTAGTATACACAGACTTTAACTGATGAAACAAAATATAAAAATGTTTTAATGTAAATCATTTGGGTTTCATTGGAATGGAATTCTCGTTGGATCAATGTAAATAGTACAGGATCTATGTAAAGCAGTTGCTTAACGAGAGCACAGATGTTGTAAGTCAAACCACTCAGTTGGGTGGTATAAAAGTAATTGAGCAAGACTGCTAATGTAACATTAGTCTACATCTGTAACGTACAGCAGCAGAGAAGTGCAAAACCAATTAATATTTCAGAAAACAAAATTACAAATGAAAAAAAAATGACATTCAAGAAAACAAAAACAAAAGTAAAAACAAATTTACAAGACGTGTAACACGTTTACCAGTACACTTTTACAAACTGTGAATTCTGACGGAAAGGGCGGGTCTAACACACAGGAAGTGCTTGTTGCGGACCCTTGTCAATCAAACTGTTTGGTGGTGGTAGAGTGAGTGGAGTTTGGGATGGTGACGACACTAAAGCATGATTTGTCCATTTTGTGGCGTGTGTTTTATCCAGCTGGCACGCTTCTGTTTTTCCTGTTGAAGGTCTTTAGAGTGTTTAAAGAGCAGACGGGAGAAAGAGACGAACAGGCGACTATAAACCACGTGGGCTGTAAACAGTGGGCTGTAAAAGCTCTTAGACATTTTAATCTAGCTAGCTGGTTCTCCACTACAGCTAGCGTTACAGCCCACTTACCTTCCTTAACATTTCCAGCTCTAAGTGGTTTAGACGTCGCCTGTTCGTCTCTTACTTCCACTCACTCTACCACCGCCAAACAGTTTGATTGACAAGGGTCCGCAACAAGTACTTCCTGTGTGTTAGACCCGCCCTTTCCTTCAGAATTCACAGTTTGTAAAAGTGTACTGGTAAACGTGTTTCACGTCTTGTAAAATTGTTTTTATTTTTGTAATTTTGCTTACTGAAATATTAATTTGTTTTGCACTTCTCGGCTGCCGTAGTAACATGACTATAAGTAATTAATATTTTATTAACACCAATTTTGACCAATTCAGATATAATTGTACATATTCATTTGATGATGAATGTATAACTACACCTTAAACTAAGTCATTTATTTTATTGCATATCTTCTTTAATTGTTTGTTGTATGTCATGCTGTACTATAGCATCTGAGAAAGTTATCCTTTTCTTTGTGAGCTCAATTCTTGAAATTGCCAAAAATGCCAAAAGCTTTAAACCCATTTTTTGGTCTCTGTTCTCATTATTTCAGACACTACTACTCCTGAAAACATATCCCTTAAAACTTGCATAACCATAATGGTGTTCAAGGCATTCACCTTGATGTTCTGGCTTGGTTATGGACCAGACATGTGAAATGCCGCAGATCTTTGTTCTTCCAATAATAAATGTATGAACGCTGTAACCTGCTGCTCAACCCTGGCAGCAGGACCAGGACCAGGACTCTACAGGTTTTATTTTAATTTATAATTAAATTTATTGAAAAAATAAGTTTGCATTTCAATATAGTCCTACTGTCAGGACAAAAGACTCTGGGTCGACGCTCGAAGAGTTAAAAGCCAAAGCAGTTTTATTATACAAGGTACTGAACAAATTAAGCAGCAATGCAGAACCAGCAAAGGGGTAGGGCAAGAAACGTAGTCAGGGACAGGTACAGGTCGGAACCGGGAAAAGGCAGTCAGCGGAGACAACCAAGTTAGAAGGGAAAGGCTAAAGGGAGAGAGAAAGGGCAGAGCAGAGATCGAAAACCAGAGATAATCAACCAGGCGATAAGAGGATACAGCAAAAGGGGTAGTCGGAAACCGAAAGGGGGTCAAAACCAGAAAAACACATAAACCAGAAAGATCGCTCCGAATTGCTAACAAAGTTGGCAAAGCTTCGCGAAGAGCATGTGTGAACGTGGGGTTTAAATACAAACAGTAATTAATGACAGCTAACTAGAACTCAGGTGACCGCGAACTAATGGGCACGTCCGCTCGAGAGCACGTGGATGTGACGTCATCGAGTGTAGGCAGCGCGTCGGCCGCCTCGGACGACCACGTCGCCCTCCGGTAGACGGGTTCGAGGACGACCTCCCAGGACGGCCCCGAGGCCTGGGAGCGGGACGGAATGGGTGGTGACGGTGGAAGTCCTCTATAAGGGCAGGTCCAACACATCTGCTGCAGGCACCCAGGTCCACTCCTCAGGTCGATAACTCTCCCAGTCCACTAGGTACTGGAGAGCCCCACCTCTCCTTCTGGAGTTCAGAAGCCGACAAACAGCGTACACCGGGGTCCCTTCCACTACCGCTGGAAGAGGGGGTGTGGTCGCGGGTATCGCCTCGTCCAAAGGGCCAGGGACAACAGGCTTCAGCAGAGATACATGGAAAGATGAACATACACAATAGTGAGGGGCAACTCTAGTTTGTATGTCACAATGTTTATTTTTTCCAAAATGTTGAAAGGACCAACATACTTAGGGGTTAATTTCCTACTTCCCTCCGTGAGCCTGAAATCCCTGGTCGAAAGCCACACTCGGTCTCCTGGAGCATAGGAGGGGTTTTCCCCCCGTCGCCGGTCAGCGTGCCATTTGTGCTGGCGTAGAGCGTTCTCAATATGCTGATGGGTCTGTTCCCATACCTCCTCACTCCTCCGCATCCAGTGTTCCACAGAGGGCACGTTCAATGGTGGGGCCGTCCAGGGCATAAGAGGAGGTTGATTACCTAGGACACATTGAAATGGAGTCATGGCAGTAGTGGAGTTCTGTGCTATCTTGGCCCAGGGCAGATACATTGACCAATCTGTTTGATTATCGTGGCAGTACTTTCTCAAGAATTTACCCAACTCCTGATTCATGCGCTCACACTGACCATTGCTTTGAGGATGATATCCGGAAGTGAGACGGACTGTAATTCCCAGACGCTCCATGAAAGCTGCCCACACCTGCGAGGTGAATTGAGTTCCCCGGTAGGCCACTATATCCTCCGGGATTCCAAAAAGTCTAAACACGTGGTGGAACAGAGCTTCTGCAGTTTGAAATGCTGTGGACAATGAAGTGAATAGTACAAAATGTACTCCACGAGAAAAACGATCCACTACTGTTAAAATGACAGTGTAACCCTGGGACGAAATCAACCGCTATGTGGGACCAGGGACGAGACGGGATCGGCAAAGGCATTAATATCCCTGCGGGCAAAGAGCATGGGGTTTTCCACTGAGAACAAATAGTACATGATGTGACGAAACGATGAACGTCGGCGTGCATACCCTCCCACCAAGAGAGGAGATGGTAAGTTTGCGTCTCTCCAGGGTGACCAGAGGTGAGAGATCTATGAGCCCAAGTGACGAGCCTATCTCGGCGCGTAGTGGGAACAAACAACCGATCAGGGGGACAGGTCTCAGGAACCGGCTCGGCAGTGTTACATCGCTCAATTTCGCTGTCAGTCTCTCATCTAATAGGAGATAGGAGTACCTTAGGTTCCAGAATAGGTTTGTCGACAGTTCTAAGTTCTTATGGTCCGTGAGGACCAGAATAGGGTGCCATGCACCCTCAAGCCAGTGGCGCCACTCTTCAAAAGCAAGTTTTATAGCTAGTAGCTCCTTATCTCCTATTTCATAATTCTTTTCAGCGGGGGATAACTTGTGCGAGAAATAGGCCACTGGCCTTAATTTTGGGCTGTGACAGCGCAGCGCCTACTCCGACATTGGAGGCATCTACTTCCACAACAAACGACCGGGAGGGGTCAGGATGTCGGAGCAGAGGGGCGGTGGTGAACCTTCTCAAGCGCATTCTCTGCTTGAGGGTTCCAGGCCAAACGCCTGGCGTTTCCCTTAAGAAGAGAGGTTAGCGGGGTAGCCACTGAACTAAAATTCCTAATAAAGTGCCTATAGAAATTAGCAAACTCGGATGGACTTGGGGATGGGCCCGTTAGCTACCGCTTCGACCTTACGGTCATCCATAACCACAACCTCTGGACTAATAAGGTACCCTAAGAACGAGACAGAACCCAGATGGAACTCGCATTTCTCTCCCTTTATGTATAAGTGATTTGCCAGGAGGTGAGAAAGGACCCTCCTGACATGCTGAATATGAGTGGGGAGATCCGGCGAGTAAACGAGTATGTCATCGATGTAAGCGATGACAAACAAGCCAAACGTCCCGGAAAACGTTAGTGATGAATGCTTGAAAGACAGAGGGGATGTTCCTCAACCCGAAGGGCATAACCATGTACTCATAGTGCCCCCTGGTGGTGAGGAAGGCCGTCTTCCATTCATCCCCTTCACGGACCCTGATCAAGTTGTAAGCGCTACGCAGATCCAATTTGGTGAATACGGTAGCTCCGCGAAGTTGCTCTAACGCGACTGGGCTATCGGGAGTGGGTAGGTGTAGTGCTTGGTTATAGCGTTAAGGCCACAATAATCAATGCAAGGCTTGAGGCCGCCGCCCTTCTTCTTAATAAAGAAGAAACCGGCGGCCGCAGGAGATGTAGACGGGCGGATGTAGCCCTGGGCCAAGGCCTCCCATATGTATTCCTCCAAAGCATCATCCTCAGTCAATTAATGCTGGGAACAGACATGAAAAAGACTGATAATACAGAGTCACAGGGATCACGAATGATTTAGTAACCATCCCCGGCACGGGGCTACTCACCACGGATGGCTGCGGGGTGGTGGCCCCGCCCTGGCTGGCGAGTGGTAGTGGAGGTCTTTGCGGTCGGATGCTGCAGTTACGAAGTATGTGTCCAGAGCCTCTGCAGTACAGACAAAGTCCTCCTCGGAGATGGCATGCTCTTTCACCTGACGTCAACTGCAAGGAGTCCACCTGCATAGGTTCCCAGGCGGTGACCTCGCCCAGACGGCAGTAGCCCAGTCTAGGGCTTTCCCAGTGAGCAAAGACACAACAAATGCTATTCGTGAACTATCTGAGCAAGGAGGAGAATTAGCAAAGTAGACAGAACACTGTAACAGAAAGCCGCTACATAAATTGGGGGCTCCATCAAATTTGTCCGGTTTACAGACCGGGAAAGAACCAAATGTTGGGAGAGAAGGAGCAGCTGGCTCTACCTCCTGAACTGGAACCCGTAATTGAGCCAAATGTGCAGAAATATCTCGCAGATTGGTCGAGATCTGCGCCAACTGAGCGTGCTGTTCAGATCTGCTTAGCAAGATCGCTCACAGTCACAGAGAGCTTCAAAGGTTTGATGATGCTGGCCTAACAGGTGACCTTGGTTACCCAAAGCCTCCTGGAGTTCTTTTAACTCTGCCATCGGATCGAAGGGCGAAGCTTTTTGTCAGGGCAAAAGACTCTGGGTCGACGCTTGAAAAGTTAAAAGCCAAGGCAGTTTTATTATACAAGGTAGTGAACAATGCAGAACCAGCAAAGGTGTAGGGCAAGAAACGTAGTCAGGGACAGGTACAGGTCGGAACCGGGAAAAGGCAGTCAGCGGAGACAACCAAGTTAGAAGGGAAAGGCTAAAGGGAGAGAGAAAGGGCAGAGCAGAGATCGAAAACCAGAGATAATCAACCAGGCGATAAGAGGATACAGCAAAAGGGGTAGTCGGAAACCGAAAGGGGGTCAAAACCAGAAAAACACATAAACCAGAAAGATCGCTCCGAATTGCTAACAAAGGTCGGCAAGGCTTCGCGAAGAGCATGTGTGAACATGGGGTTTAAATACAAACAGTAATGTCAGCTGACTAGTACTCAGGTGACCGCGAACTAATGGGCATGTCCGCTTGAGAGCACGTGGATGTAGCATCATTGAGCGTAGCCCTCTGGGAAGTGGAGTTCGGAAGGGCGAGAGGAACGAGGAAACCCGGAAGTGTGACACATGCATGGCACCTGCAGTAAAACGCTAGGGGCAGTGTAGGCACTCAGCAGCATCACAACGGTGGAAAGTTTTGAAGAAAGGCTCAGTGACTGCAAAATACGTGTCCTTGCTGCTGCACAGTGACAGATATGCTTGTCAGAGCAGCTGGTGAGAGATCAGTGGTATTTTAATTGTCGATATGGAAACAAATCCAAGACCGGAAAATGGCAGACGAACAGTGAAGTGTTCTGCCCTCTAGAGGCAGCCTCCAGTAGCACATGAAACACATAGGTAAGCATGCGAACAGTTACAGGGGTTGGACAATGAAACTGAAACACCTGGTTTTAGACCACAATCATTTATTAGTATGGTGTAGGGCCTCCTCCTCCTTTTGCGGCCAATACAGCGTCAGTTCGTCTTGGGAATGACATATACAAGTCCTTTTTTGGATACAATCCGGGTTAGCACCCGAACATCCCTTTCAGACAGCTTCCTCTTGCGTCCACAGTTAATCCTGTTGGATGTGGTTCGTCCTTCTTGGTGGTATGCTGACATTACCCTGGATACCGTGGCTCTTGATACATCACAAAGACTTGCTGTCTTGGTCACAGATGCGCCAGCAAGACGTGCACCAACAATTTGTCCTCTTTTGAACTCTGGTATGTCACCCATAATGTTGTGTGCATTGCAATATTTTGAGCAGAACTGTAAAACTGTGCTCTTACCTGCTAATTGAACCTTCACACTCTGCTCTTACTGGTGCAATGTGCAATTAATGAAGATTGGCCACCAGGCTGGTCCAATTTAGCCATGAAACCTCCCACACTAAAATGACAGGTGTTTCAGTTTCATTGTCCAACCCCTGTACATTCATGCTGCAGCCGTCTATGTGGACGCATGACCAAACAGCAAGTATATCTCTACCCTATGTGGTCCAAGTGAGCAGCTTTAGAGTCAGGGATCATTCTGTAACAGCACAAGGATTTTTTGAGACTTGGCAACTTGTGACTTGTGTGTGTGAAATCAGACTGTTTTATAAATAGGATCAAATCCAATAAAAACTTTTCTTAACACATCTCTCTCGATTCAGCCTTCATCAGGGTCTGAGAGATTTCTTTGTCAATAGCCATGGTAAAATAATAAGGCTAATATAAGGCCAATAAACTCAGTTTACATTCTTTTTCATTCATGCAAATTGCATATTTTAAATTCTAAGACACCTTTTTTACTGTTACATGTCCTACCCCTGAATACATTCACTCATTTCCACATGTATTTCCTTACTAAAAACTGTACATTGATAATTAAAGCTGTCTTTTTATAGGAAGTTAGATTTCAAATGAATTGAAGTTATATGCAGTACACTAGGTTTCACTGGATAAGATTAACAACAGGTTGTTTTTGTGATCTCCAGCTGATTGTCAAAGGTATTTCTACACTATCTTGTTTGCACCATGAAATCTACTCAAAACTGAAAGCCACTACCGGGGATGAGAAATTTCAACACCTTTTTTGGCACCTAAACCGAGCTGTTAAACAGAGCTTCAGTGTTCAGTAAGAAAGTACAACTGTAGCGCTGCTAAATAACCACTTCCTCTGTACATGTCGGGTGGCACACCCACACAAACTAAACCCACCCAAACCCATAGGTAATTCAAAATTAAGCTTGTCCGACCAAAACAGTAAAGCCTCCAAAAGAGCCTTTGTGCGAGGCAGTAGAAGGATGCTATAATACAGCTTGTACTGCAAACTAGAATGCCATTCTTCTAGAGTGAGCTGCCACCCAGATTAAGATGCACTTCAGACAGAACTGTAATCTAGGTTAAACCGTGAGTGAGCTGTAATCCAGATCTCTCTAAAAATGTCTAAACTGATCCTCTAAAGCGAGTTCATCTTTTATTAATCTTCAGAGCTGTATATTTTAACTTTCTGAGGCTCATTCTGATGAACACACACCCCACTACAACCACTACGGTGCATGATGGGATGCAGTACACCATGTAGATAGCTCCACCTGTACACTAGAATATCTGACTGGAGTAGAACACCATCCGGGTATCTCCACTACACCATTAAGATAGCTCCCCCTGTACACTAGAACATCTGACTGGAGTAGAACACCGTCCAGGTCTCTCCAGTACACCATGAAGATAGCTCCCCCCGTACACTAGAACATCTGACTGGAGTACAACACCATCCGGGTCTCTCCGGTACACCATGAAGATAGATCCCCCTGTACACTAGAAACTCTGACTGGAGTAGAACACCATCCGGTGTATTAGTAGTACACCATCTCCAGTACACTACAGGTTTACAGTTTGGTTGCATACTGCAAATAGTATGTAGTACGCCATTTGGAATACAGCCCATGTCAGAGCAAACTCCAAGCCATGGGGTTAAAGGAATTATCTGCAGACCTCAGAAACTGGTCAAGCCATAGATCTGGAGCAGGATACAGAAAAATTGCTGCAGCTTTACAGATCCCAAATAGCACAGTGGCCACTATCATTTGTAAATGGAAGTTTGGAAGATCATCAAGCAACCATCCAGACAGCACTGCACAAATGACTCCTTCATGGTAGAGTGGACAGATGGAAGCCACTCCTTAGTAAAAGGCACGACAGCCCGCTTGGAGTTTGCCAAAGGCACCTAGAGGACTCTCACACCATGAAAAACGAGATTCTCTGGTCTGATGAAACCAAAATTGTACTTTTTGGCCCGAGTCTTGAGAAAACCAGGCACCGCTCATCACCTGGTTAATGCCATCCCTACAGGGAAGCATGGTGCTGGCAGCATCACGATGTGATGTTTTTCAGCAGCGGGACCGGGTCAACTAGCCCTGATAGAGGAAAAGATGAATTCAGGTAAGTACACTGAGATCCTTGGCGAAAACCTGCTTTAGAGCGCTCTGGACCTCAGACTATGGCAGAGGATCATCTTCCGACATGGCAACAACCCGAAGCGCACAGCCAAAGGAGTGGCTTTGGAGATAGCACTTGCGTGGCCCAGCCAGAGCCCAGACCTGAATCCAACTGATCACCTGTGGAAAGAGCTAAAAATGGCTGTGTGCCGACACTCCCCATCAAACCTGACGGAGCTTGCAAGGATATGCCAAGAGGAACGGGCAACAAAGTCCAGAACAAGTGTGCCAAGCTCGTAGCTTCTTTTCCAAGATGCCTTGAAGCTGTAATTGCTGCCAAAGGTGCATCAACCAATTATTAGGCTAAGGGTATAAACAGATATGTAACCCTTAATAAACGATTTCTGTAAGTAAAATTAAACAACATGTTTTCTAAAAAGCTGTTTTCACTTCGTCATTATTGGTAATTGTGTGTAGATGTTTGAGGCAAAGAAAGAACTCAATCTATTGTGGAACAAAACTGTAACACAATTCTGTAAAACACGTCCTCGACTACCCCTTTGGCTTTCCCCCTTATTGGCTTTGTTTATCTTTGCGTCTCTGGCTTCCGATCTCTATTCCCGTTCCTCAGACCTTCCTCTTGCCTAGCCCTTCTAAACTCGTCTGCCTCGTTGACTGTGTTTCCGGTTTCTGACCTCTGCCTGCCCCTGACTCTGTTTACTCGCCTGATCCTTTCATGTTGTGTTGTGTGTTGCTGTTTGATTCGACTGTCTCATTGTTTAATAAAACCAACTTGCCATTTAGTTCTGCTCACGTCGGTTCTTTGTTTCTGACAGGTGTGCAGATTTTCCGGCTTGCCTGTATGTGTAGTGGACTGCAGCGGCTCATTAAAAAAACACACGTAAAAATGTTTACCCCAGCCCCTAAATTTCAACTGCCAGAACACAAAGACTGTGTTTGAAAAAGCCTACAGCACACTGTTTGCGTACTACCTCTGGCCCAATGCAGTAAAATAGCACACCACGCATTATGCAATTTGCTGTTTCGAACATGGCCAAAGCGTCAATAGGCGGAACCTTATTTTAGCCACAGCCGCTACAGTTTGCTCATTTTGACAGTTGTATGTACTGTATATAGAAATATAATAAACATACATTATAATGTTTATATTAAATACACATTAAATTGCTCACAAGATCTATTTCTCTGAGAGCAAAAAAATCTTTTTACTGCATAGATGTTTGTTTGCATCTATTTGTCCTATGTTATGTGATGTCTCCGTATCTCCAAAATGTTTAAAGTTTCAAGTTCATTTGTGTCACGCTTCTGGGTTCCTCTTCGGGCTTTCTCGCTCCTCTGAACTCCAATCCCCAGAATGCTCAGTGACGTCAGGGCCGCGCATGCTCCCTCCTTTTAATAGCAATCACCTGTTCCCCATCACCTGTCAGTGTATGTACAGGACGTTGTTTCATTTGAAAATGAAACAAACTGCCTACTGAGCGTTCCTACTGCCTGTTTCTAATTGCTACGTGTTTTTGACCCTTTGTTTTGACTTTTTGCCTTCTCCTTTTGTCTAGTTCACCGCCTGGTTGGTTTTGCAGTTTGTACCATTTGGGCTGTTTTTCTGGTTCTGATTTTTGGACTTCCCTTTTGTACTTTTGCTCTCGCCTGGCTGTTTGCCCTTGATTTCCTCTCCACTAAACTGGTTGACCCTCTAACTCCGTCCTCCTGGCATGACAGTTTGTCGTTTGCCCAGAATGTCAGAACATTTATGCATTGAAATGCTTATATATTAAATAAATACAAAATACACAGAATATACACACAATACAGAATATACAGAGACAGGAGGTTCTGTGTAGACATTCTCTGATATGTTAGACAATAACATATTGTAAACAAACTTCACTGTTAATGTCAATGGAACCCGACTTTTTCTAAGTACACTGGGGCCATTTCTTTTGGCTCACTCATCATATGATTTACACACAATGTAAAGGGCAGAAGACATTTTCAAATTATGGCAAACATTGAAAAATTCGAAAACGGAGGGACAAGGATTTGCTCTAACAGTGGGGGTTGTAATATTGGCCTAATAATACATAATGCCAATAATAATAACATTGAATAATACTGGCATTATAATACAACCAGGCCGTCTTCCAGACTCAGCTATAAGAAACATCATATTGCAAGTCATGTCAGCCCTGATGCCGTGTGGTAAGTGTTCAACAGTGGAAATATGAGAGAGCTTATGGAATGGGAAACCCAATAAATAGTACAGTGTTCTTGTTGTTGTATATGGACATAAATGGTCAAAGAGGGCCGAAAGTAAATTCAAATCATCTTCCTGTGTGGGTGTGTAGTTCTCTAGGGGTGGTGCTCAAAGCACTCGAAAGCAAACTGGTGCAAGGACTGAGCTTGTGACGTGAGTACTAACCTGAATATATACATAAATATATAAAAATAAATTTTAAATTCTCTCTCTCTGTAGAATATTTAAGCAGGGGTTAAAGCTCCTTGTGTTTATGTGTTTGGTGCAGCTGCTGAGTTAGACTGTAAGTCTGGGGGAGTTTTTCTTCTTCTATTTTAAACGTGGCATTATAACAATAACCCACCAGATCCTTTGACTACAGTTAAATTTTTGTAACAGCTTTTTATATGGAGATTGTAGTTCATAATAGATCATATACCAGTGAAAAACACGTATCTCCATTGTTTGTTGATTATTACTTGTATTCATCATTTGAACACATGAGCTGCTGTTTAAACAGGGTGAGACTTTCATGATGAAATGGCCAGAACTGCTCGGTAAAAAGTCTGGTTCCTTTGACTTACATTAAAGTTAAATCAGGTTTTTGTCTTTTTTGCTGTAAAGTTACCATTTTGGAGATTGTTTGTGCCAGTGTTGTTGTGCCCAAACACTGTATTATGATTATTATATAGGGTCTATGTAGTCGTTATTGGGTTATTTATGGAGCTGAATGATCTGTAACAGTCCGTATAAAGTAAGGTAGTCTCCTGCTTTATTCCACTAACCTCCATCGTTAGTACAATCCAGCGATCAGTGAACAACGTAGTCGATTAAAGCGGTTGCAGTGAACATGATAATGAGAAAGGTCCTTACCTTACCCCAGCCCTATACCTCAGAACTTCTCTACTCTACTGCCAGAACGCAGCGCACAAGTTCCATCCTCTCAGATCCTGGAGTGAACAGAGATCAGTCTGTCCAGCAGTCCGGAGTTTCAGACTCTTGTAGGTCCGTTTCTCTGCTAGCCTGGCTTATTTCGCAGCAGAGCTTCTTCTGCAAAAGCGCACAGCTGGCGTAAACAGCATGACTTGGTGGGGCACCAGGATACTTCTGCTCCTCTGAGGGCAAACGAATGAACTCATGGACGGAACAAACGAATGAACTAATAAACTAGCTAGCTAATAAACAAACTAGCTCGAAACACAAAAAGCTTTTATTCTCTAATTTGGTTTTACAGTGATTTCAGCTCCACGCTGTTATCCCCCCCAACTCCTCCCCAACTCCCTGTAGATCATCTGCTGCTGGTTTAGGACGCGCAATCTGAGCGCAGCAACTCAGCTCAGCTCAGCTCAGCTCAGCTACGTAGACACCAAATTAAAGGGGTATTCAGACTTCAAACCGGCCTTCAGTACGTCGTTTGTGTTGTTATGCAATATTCTGCTGTTATGTCAAATTCCCAGTAGGTCTGTTGCATCCATCAGTCCCCTTGTTGTGTCACACCTCACATTTCACAACTGCGCGTGAGTCAAATCGAGGATGATTTATACAGGGCCTTTTGCAGCAGATGTAGTCACAAAGTAGCTTTACAGAGAATCCGGGTCCAAGCCCTGAACGTGCAAGCCAAGGAAAAACTCCCTCAGAGCCAGAGGAAGAAACCTCCCACAGAAACCAATGCCCAAAATTGGAACCCGCTCTCCGCTGGTCGAAGCTTTTAACCCTTTAGACCCCAAGAGGACCCTCCATGAGTCAGAGGCTTACTGATCACTGGTTTACACAAAACCCTGTTTATCATAAACATACAGGTAATACAAGGTATATGATATGAGAGGCTAAAAATGGCCAAAATAGACATTAGAATTAAAACAGCAAAATATAAATAAACAAATATTTTCCCAAACATCATCCGGCACAGATATCCAGCCAAAATGAAATTAAATACATACAACTTTACAAATAGCTGTTTTTTTTGGAGACTATAGTTCATATTAGATCATACATCATTATTGTCCAAAGAAAAACATGTATCCCAAATTTTTGTTGATTTTTATTTTTATGCATCATTTGAACAACATTGCTTGGGAAAAAGTCTGGTTCCATTATAGTTAAATCAGGTTTTGCCCACTCCTGTAAAGTTGCTATTTTGGAGATAGTTGTTTTTCTTTGGACAGTTATGAATACACCGATATATGCAGGATATATATTACAGCAGTTACAGCTCAGTGCACTGTTGTCTACTAAAACCTCAATGATTCTGAATTAACAGCAACAACACTGTATTGTTATTATTATTATTATTTTTATTATTAAATGTCTATGTGGTGATCACTTGGGCAAATATCCTGCCAAAACTGAAAGAAAATTAAATACCTATATTTAAAAAGAATATTTTTTTATAATATAAAATTATATTAAATATTATATTATGTTATAAAAGTATTTAAATTAAGCTATAAAAAAATATATTAAATTAAAACAGCTATTTGTCCATTTCATTTTGTCATTGTCCTGGTATTTCACGGCCATGTGTACAACGGAAAAGCTAATAGGGAAAAAGAAATTCAAGCTTCACTTTGGCTTTGCTTTCCTTTCTTCCTGAAACACACAATACAAACCTAAACTAAAATCAAAATGCAAAATTTTTTCATAGCAACAGGGTGACATTTTACAACCACTGCGGAAAAGTATCCTGCTGGAGATAAGAGACAGCTCTAACGCTAAAGTTTAAAGCAGAGCCAAAGGCTGTCTGCATTTTTGTATATATTTGTATGTATATGTATGTATATATTTTTTTATTCTGTACTAGGACATTAGCGTGCATTGAGACAGGTGTTCAACCATCGCATAGTAAAACAGACATAAAGCATTGTGGCTCCCAGGGTGGCTTGATTTTGGTTGAAATGGGACTTTCATTTTTTAAGTTTAATTGAAAAGAAGGATGCAAGCCTATTGCTTAAACACAATCTGTCAGGTTCAAGCTTAATATAACTTTATATATGAGTTATAGATACTTTCTCATTTTTAATGATCCACATTTCTATATGGTGTTGACTGAGCTGGCAGTGCCCTATTTTTCCAGTGTTGCTTACCCTTGATTTAGTTATGTTAATATACTCTCAAATAGTCTTCCTTCATAAATGGACACAATTCCACTTTGGCTGTTTCATTCATTTATATATGACTGCTACAAATAAGACTAGAATCACACATTTTTGAAAACTTAAAGGAGCAATTTCGAAAATTTGAATTTAAAAATTCTCCTGCAGTGCTCGCACATGAAATGAGGTGCCTCTCATTAGCCAGCTACAAAGATTCCATTCCATAAGTGCTTGTAGTTGTTTTCCAGAAGCATCTCTTACTTTCAAAATACATCATCAGAAGGGGACTTCCACATCTTTCAGCTGTACTGTAACCATATCTGTACAAGGAAGCATGTTGGCAACAGATAGTATAAGCAATAGTTAGATTATCTATTTTGCCCTGAGTGTGTCGGCAATCAAAGATAATGACAACTTGTACACAGTCACACACATTCTCATATTCGCCATTCGAATGTGCTCCTGATTACAAGGCTTAACTGCAAACATAGCTACAGCACAGCGAGGTTGTCCTTGGACCCGAGGACCTCTAGACAAATACACTGGGGAAATCAGAGAAGCTTAAATTGAAATGAATTATATTGCTTCATGAGACTCACGAAACTAGAAGATCTACGCCACAAACATGGTTAATGCCACAGGAAGCCATTAAAACTCAGGTTTGGTCAGTGAAACTCATTCCTTTGCAGATTACTAATTACTGGTCAATAGGAATAATAATTAATATTAATAGTTATTATCTATAGAGCACTTTTCATATTGCTGGCAGCTCAAAGTGCTTTACAAGTGACTAGCAATTGTGCTAAAGAGATTACTGTATTTAAGCAATGTAATCTGATTAAGTTTCATTTCCTGGATTACTTTATTTTCCTTTTTCAAATCTTACAATGAAATCAACAAAAGGGGAACATAATTTCACAAAGTCTTTTATTATCAGGAAGACAAAACAATTTAACCCAACACAAGGCAAAACTGCAGCCTCAGAGATGCAGGTATGGGCCTCAAATGATTAGCTGGCAGTCTTGTGCTAATCAGGGTTAAAATCCGCAACATTGTTCTAAGCACATGCTACAGTAAGCACCATTTTCTCTTTATTTAACAGACTATATAACAGAAGGTTCATGGTCAAGCTGTGGAGTCACAGATAAGGTTGAGTATAAAGGTGTCTCCACCTGTGAATAGGCTACTTACTGTGTTTATAGTAGCACCTGTGATTGTTCATACTGTACAGATATTTCCATTTCTATTAGATTTATTTTAGTTTCCTTCTTCCATTCTGCAGTCCCCACACGGTTCATGTTCTTTAAGTCTGACCAAATGACAAAGAACCCAAGTTGACCAAGTGGTTTAGCACCCCTTGTACTTTATTGTTATTTTGTTCTTGTTTGTTTCCTGCATGTTTAACATCTCTGCCTCACCCTAAAGTAAAGGCCAAACGAAAACATACCGTTCTATGTAAAATAAAATGATTTGCAAAAGTGTTCAGTCCCTGTAAAAGATCTGAAAGCACATTCAGATTTGTCACCATCACGGTGCAAACGTTGTGCTGCATGCTTTATAGTGGAGGGTGTTTCAGTGTTCACGTGAATCTGACTTTCTGGTTGTTGTGAACAATATCTTGATATTGTTTTGTATTAAGTTTTTAAGTTTCAGGTTTATTTGTCATTTGCACAACATGTCAGGACATTTATGCATTGAAATGCTTGTGGTGAGGCTCAGGTTGATACAGGGTATATTAATATACAGGTGCTGGTCATATAATTAGAATATCATGAAAAAGTTGAGTTATTTCAGTAATTCCATTCAAAAAGTGAAACTTGTATATTATTTTCATTCATTACACACAGATTGATATATTTCAAGTGTTTATTTCTTTTAATTTTGATGATTATAACTGACAACTAATGAAAATCCCAGATTCAGTATGTCAGAAAATTAGAATATCACTTAAGACCAATACAAAAAAGGATTTTTAGAAATGTTGGCCAACTGAAAAGTATGAGCATGTACAGCACTCAATACTTAGTTGGGGCTCCTTTTGCCTGGATTACTGCAGAAATGCGGCGTGGCATGGAGTCGATCAGTCTGTGGCACTGCTCAGGTGTTATGAGAGCCCAGGTTGCTCTGATAGTGGCCTTCAACTCTTCTGCACTGTTGGGTCTGGCGTATCGCATCTTCCTCTTCACAATACCCCGTAGATTTTCTATGGGGTTAAGGTCAGGCGAGTTTAATATAATATACAAGTTTCACTTTTTGAATGGAATTACTGAAATAAATCAACTTTTTCATGATCTTCTAATTATATGACCAGCACCTGTACATACAAAAATATAAATAAAGAGATATAAAAGAGATATATTAAATAAATACAAAATATACATAAACACAGAATATACAGAGACAGGAGGGATCTGTAGAAATTCTCTGATATGTACATTGGTATTGGTGAAAGGCTCACAGCTTGTTCAGGAACCTGATGGCCTGTGGGTAGAAACTGTTCATTAGCCGGTTCGTTCTGGCCTGGATGCTGCGGTACCTCTTGCCTGATGGCAGTAAGGTGAACAGGCCGTGTGCTGGGTGGCTACAGTCCAACCGGATCTTTTGGATTTTCCTCAGACAGCGAGACTGGTAGATGTCCTGCAGGTCTGGAAGTTTTCTGCCTATGATTACCATATAGTGCAGTTGTTGGACAGCGTGGAATGGTGACTGCACTACAGTCAGCAATAGGCTGTAGCTCCAAATTATAAGCTCTTTTTGTTTATTCTGTTTTCCATGATCATATCATAATGACATCGACCATGAGGGTTGTTTGCGCGTGAAGGGGGCCTGGTCTGAAAGCTTAGCACATGGGCTGGACGTTACTGGTTTTGCCACTGTGCGGTTTTGTTACATACTCCCTGAATTCTGCAGTTTCACCTTGCTCAAAAACCTATGACTTGATCAGATGCTGGTTTTCTGAGGGGTGACCTTTTCTAGCAACCAAGATTCCATTTCCTAATCATTGTGCTGGTTTTCATAGTTTTTGCATTGTGTGTTAATTGTGTAAAGTTATGTGTAAACTTCTACTCGTGCCCAATATTACATATCCCCAAGATATTCTGTGATGGACTCGGGTGATCGAAGTCTAAGCCTGTGATCCTGCTACTTACATTTTAATTAGGTTGAACTCTAAAAGTAGAACACAGCAAAACCTTTTAAATGGTATAAAGACGTAGCTGGACATAGAAACACCTCAAATATCACATTTAATAAATTACGTACATGGCAATGCGTATGAATATAAATACATAAATAAATAAATAACTAAAATAAAACAACAGAGGCTTGCCACTTCCTCAGGACAGCATCTGCATGCACCACTCTAGCAAGCGGTCTTTCTGTGCATGGTGTGTAAAAAGTAGAGCACTGGAGAAGTAAAATTAGAGAAGCGGAATTAAAGGTAAAACCCAAAAAGGGGTTTGTTTTGGCGCAAACAGTGCAATGTAGTCAGTGAACGAAATCTTTTCAGACTATGTCACGTGGGACAAGATGAGAAGGCAGGACGCAAGTGTGAGTCTTCAATAGGATCAACTTAAAACAAAACCAAGGAAACCAAAGACAATAGTAAACTAAGAAAAGACTGGGAACAGGGTTACAAAAACAGCTGACTGTCAGGAACAAAGAACTCGGACCGACGGGAGCAGCGCTAAACAGCAAATGGGTTTTATTAAACAATCGGGCAGCCAAAACAAGCAGCAATACACGGGACAACATGAAAGGGAGAGGCAAAAACAAAGTCAGAGGCAGGCAGAGGTCAGAACCGGAAAAGGCAGTCAGCGATTCAAACAAGTTAGAAGGATCGGGCTAGAGGCAGAGTAGAGAAAACAGAAGGAGGGTCAGAGCTAGGAGAACACAGCGAACAGAGCCAGAAGGGGAGAAAGCCAAAAAGGGGTAGTCGAGGGCGGAAACAGATCGTAACCAGGAAGTACTGACAAGAGAAAGAACGCTCAGAAATGCTAAACGAGGTTTGGCAAAACTTCGCAATATTGTGGTGTTACTGTGGGGCTTATATGCGGGAAGTAAATTAGTGACAGCTGGGGGCTAGAACTCAGGAGACCTAGAGCTGATCGGATTGGACGGCTGGGGGCATGTGTGTGTGACGTCATCGAGCGAAGCCCTCTGGGAAGTTGAGTCCGGGAGCGTGAAGGAGCCATCATCCCCCCCCCAAGGAGTACAAGAGGGAAGAGGAACGAGGACGAACCAGATGAACTAGAAAGGGAACTCTTCGTCCATTCTTCGAAAGTGAGTTTGATGGCCAAAAGCTCCTTATCCCCAATGCCGTAATTAACCTCTGCCGGAGTTAATTTATGAGAAAAATAAGCTACCGGCCACAACTTCAGGGGTTCACCACTGCGCTGGGATAGCACAGCGCCAACTCCAACGTTAGAGGCATCTACTTCAACAACAAATGGCTTAGTGGGGTCAGGATGCTTCAGTAGCGGAGCAGTGGTGAACCTTTGTTTGAGCTCCTCAAAAGCGCTCTCTGCCTGAGGGCTCCAAAGCAACCGCTTGGCGTTATTCTTCAGCAGAGAGGTAAGAGGAACAGCCACCGAGCTATAATAAATAGCAGATAAAGCGCCTATAGAAATTCACAAAACCTAGAAACTACTGAAGATCACGAATAGAATTGGGGATAGGCCAGTTGGCAACAGCTTCTACTTTGCGGTCATCCATTATAACACCCTCTGCACTAATAACATAACCCAAGAACGAAACCGAACCCAAATGAAGTTCACATTTCTCCCCTTTAACGTATAGCTGATTCTCAAGGAGGCGAAAAAGAACTCTACGGACGTGCTGAATGTGGGTAGGCATATCGGGCAAGTATACGAGAATGTCGTCAATGTAAGCGATGACGAACTGACCCAACATGTCCCGGAGTACGTTGTTGATGAACGACTGGAAGACAGAGGGGGCATTCCTCAAACCGAAAGGCATAACCCTGTACTCATAGTGCCCCCTAGTGGTGAGGAAGGCTGTCTTCCATTCGTCACCCTCACGGACCCTAACAAGGCTGCGCAAGTCCAGTTTAGTAAACACAGTAGCGCCTCTGAGTCGCTCTAAAGCGACGATCGGAAGAGGGTACAGATAGGGTTATGGCATTTAGTTATGGCATTCAAACCACCATAATTAATGCATGGCCTGAGACCACCATCCTTTTTCTTAACGAAAAAAAAGCCGGCGGCCGCAGGAGACGTGGAATGACGTATGTAGCCCTGGGCTAGCACCTTCCATATATATTCCTCCATAGCCTGGTCCTCCACCTGGGTAAGTGGATAAACACGGGACTTAGGTGGACTTTGATCATTAACAAGATCGATGGTGCAATCATACGGTGGTAATTTAGTAGCGTTGGTCTTGTTGAAAACCTCCGCCAGATCGGCATATTCAGGGGGAATGCATACGGGAGTTTTATCAGGACTTTCAATGGATGTAGAAAGGACAGACAGAGAAGGAAAACGGAGACAATCAGTAAAACAGTGAGAAGACCATGCGACAATCTCTCTGTCAGACTAGGAAATAAAGGGGTCATGTAACTTAAGCCAAGCGAGTCCGAGAATAATAGCATACTCCAAGGAGTCCAACACAAAAAACTGCAAGTCCTCAGTATGCAGAACGCTAATGTCCATAGTGACAGGTGTGGTGATGCTGGACACGAAACCCTGGCCCACGGGGTCCCTGTCAACTGCAGATAGACGTAGCGGGTTTTTGAGCAAGGAGACCAGCAGCTGTAGCTGTTTAGCCACCTGCGCGTGCATAAAATTACCCTCAGCACCTGAGTCTATCAGGGCTGGAAATATGCACAAATAAGTCTGATGTGTCAGAGTAACAGGGACCATGAAAGACTTGGTAACCATCCCCAGCGTGGGGCTACTCACCACAGGTGTGTGAGGAGTGGTGGTCACGGTTCCGCTGGCGGATGTCGGCCGAGGTCTTTGTGGACGCATGCCGCAGTTCTGTAGGATGTGACCAGGGTTACCATAGTAAAGACATAGTCCACCGCGGAGCCGACGCAGTCTCTCTATGGAGGACAGGCGCAAAGAGTCAACCTGCATGGGTTCCTCAAGGCCAAGCTCGGAGGATGGTCTAGAAGCCAGGAGCTGATGGGCAGGACGCAAGGGAAACGGAGTCTGGGGAGCGCGGGTAGCAGTAGGCCGACAAGTAGCCGCAGTAGCTCCATGCTTGAGCTGGTCCAAGCGAATAGCGAGAGCGATAAGTTCATCCAAGGTTAGGCCGTCGTCCCGGCAGGCCAGCTCCTTACGGATGTCCGTGTTGAGTCCGTTATGGAATACCGTAAGGAGTGCGGACCCGTTCCACCCACTTCCAGCCGCCATGGTGCGAAACTCCAGAGCATAGGCCGCAACTGTTCGGGATCCTTGGAGGAGCTGAACGAGGAGCTCACCGGCAGCTTTACCTTCGTTGGGGTGATCGAAAATGGCTTTAAAATCCTGGATGAAATTGTCATAGGTGTTGCTCTTGTAGGCAGGCCAGTCAAGCATGACATTGACGTGGAAACAGGCTAGACAAGACTGGACAGGACGTGACATAACCCCCCCTCTGATGCACAGCTCCCGAGGCGCAGAGTAGATAGCACCAAGAGAGCTGACTCAGAGGGGAGGCCCGAAACAGAACTAAAACACTAGAAAGGGTAACACACAGGAGACTGGACCAGAGACAGCACCGGGGAACAGACAGGAGACTGAACAAACGACTGAACTGTGGAACGGAAAGGAGACTGGACAAACGACTGTACTGGGGTACGGACAGGAGACTGAACAAACAACTGAACTGGGGAGCAAAGAGGAGAGTGGACAAACGACTGAACCAGGGGGCAAAGAGGAGACTGGACACACGACTGAACCAGGGAGTGAAGAGGAGATGGGCCAGCAGACGGGACAAAGGGCTAAAGTGATGATGACAAGGAGACAGGAACAGAAATCATAGCTGGGACAAGGACAGAGGCATTAACAGGAACAGGAACAGACAACCCTGTTGACATGGGAACTTGAACACTAACAATGACTGGAAAAGAGGCATACATGGGGGAAATGACTGGGACAAACACAAAACCTGGAACAGAAGAGGGGTTAAACATGAATGTTGCCAAGACACTATCCAAAACTCAAAAACCGTAAACCAAAGCAAAGAATCAAAACCAGAGCAGAAATCCATACAAAGAACCATACAGAATTGTAAGGCACGCCAATACAAGACTTCACAAGAGACAATGAGCAACATGGAGTATATAAATACAAAATGGCTGCTGATTACAATCAGGTGTGAAAAACAAGGGCTAGAATTCAAGAGAGAGCTCTGTGGGCAAGCAGGGGAATCAGAGGCAGCAGATGTGACAGGCGTCAAAGTTAATTATCTCGTATGTCACATGACATTGGAGGAAAACATGTCCTTATTAGTCCACAGCCCCGTTTTCATGGGGCTCGAGTCTCCATGCTTCATTGGGGTTCCAAGTTACAGCAATTCTAATGGATTTTGAGACTGTGTAGTCAGCTAGAAACCGTCCTCAAAATATGTAGGGCATGGTGCAGGGCCCTTTTATAGCTTCATTTAACTACAGTTGTAGCTCTCTCTCTCTCTCTCTCTCTCTCTCTCTCTCTAATGTTCATGTTGTAGGTGGTGATGATGATGATGATGATAGAGGGTGCCCTAATAGTTTGTTGTACTTCCTGTGTCTTTCCAAGCAGATATACAGAAGAATGTCACAAAAGACCCACGTATCTGTCATCTTCGTCACTCTTCTCAGCCTAGTCATCTTTTGGTTCTTTGGGGTAAGTTCTGAACTCAGATCACTACAGCACAAAGCACACTGCTGCTCAGAACAGACACCATGAAACCAGCTCAACTTAACAGTTCCTCACTGGCCTATTGGACACACTAGCCAAGCCTTTGAATACTGGTACCAGAACTGCGTCCACTATAAATGGAGCATTTGATACTGTAGTCATAAAAAACACATTCTGGCAATCAGCTTGCCTCTATGCACTTCTTAATAGGCAAATTCCAAATGAATTTTGGGAATGAGGAATGATGTAATGGTGGTGGGATTGTGGTTAAAGCACTCAAGGATCTGACAGCAGCACATTGTTGGTTCAATTGTGGTGGAAGACATCGGTCTGGGGGCTTTCAGATGAAGACTATAAAACACTGTCAGAAAGAAAATGAGGTGTTTTTAAGGAAGCTCTAGCAACAACAAAAACAAATGCACAAGATACAAGCTTTTCACTTGTTCCAAACCCAACTGTGAAATACGTAAACAGTGTTAGTATGTGTAGTGTAGGATCTATATCTACATGCTCCACCCACAAATGAGCTGTGTTGAAAGGATGGGCTAGCTAAACAGAACACTACAGAACATTTAACCTAATAAAGTCATGTGACATCAGTATGTAAATTGATGATGAAGGGGTGTCACCTCAAGAAACGGCTTGGGAACACCCACACCTATATAAGTTGTGAGGTGAGGAGTTAAAATGAGGCATGATAATGGGTGGCAGACGGATGGGACATTTCATTTCCGAAGTTGTGCGGGCCATTTAACGTTCCTCGATCCACAGTGTAACGTGTGTACCGGGATATACCTCATAGAAAGCATTACCACCCACAGTGGACACTGCAGTGTCCACCCACGGGCGTTTAATGATGGTGACCGGCCACATATGGCTAGAACTGTCTGTGCAAACAAACTGAACCCTAGATGAGGGTCAACATGTGGCATGGTCAGATGAGCCACGGTACCAATCGTTTCAAGCTGATTGTAGGGTTTGTGCCGCGGACACCATGAAGCCTTGGAGTCACAATTAACCCACTGTGCAGGCTGGTGGTGGTTCTATACTGGTTTGGGGTGTGTTCTCACGGCATGGGTTGGGTCCGGCTTAAAATGTCATTGACCGGTGGCTGCTACGTTTCACTGCTTGGTGACAATTAGCAGCTCCGTGTGGACTTCATGTGCCCTCATGGGATATTTCAACAGGATAATGCACCACGTCATCGGGCCCTAGTTGCCCAGAATTGATTCAAGAAGCATCAGAATTCAAGCTCCAAAGAATGCTGTGGGCTGCACGTTTGCCCGTTATGAGTCCAATCATTCAAACTCTCATCATTCACATTGTCTTACCCTGAGCTCACCAGTGTTCATCCTCTCTCACAAGATAATACCTCACAACTTATACAGGTGTGGGCGTCCCCTGAGGTAATGCTAATCCATAATGAATGTACATACAGAAATCACATGACTTTTGGTATGTCAGTGTAAAAAGATATTAGACCACGACAGCTTTTGTTTAGAGTTGCAGCCAAAAAGGCCATAGTAAATGTTAAATTTAAAAAAAAAACAACAACACCCATTTATTCAAATACATAATTAAATGTAAATACAAGGATGATGTAAGGATATTGAACTGTTAGCCGTTAGCATGAGGCCATACTGCCTACCGAGGGAATTCTCGCATGCTATTGCGATAACCCGTTGTTTACAGACATCCAGCCAATACAAAACAAGTGAAAAGTTTGTCCGATGAGGCTTTTAACAGCACTGCATCACATTTTATCAGCACTTTGGTTATGCACTTCCTCTACTTTTAGCTGCACTGGAGGTATTTTTAGCAGCGCTAAATCAGCATCTGACTTCTTGCTCCTTTCAAATGATCTAATACTTGTCATAACATAAACAAATACCATTACCTCCAGACCTTCCATTAAGTTTAACACATTAACACATTACACACATGAATTATACACACATGAATTATCAATAACTTGATATGAATATAACTGAGCCACTTAAGAGTAGAACAGGGCAGAAGCTGATCTGAAGGTTTCTGGGGTTAGGAAATGATGTTTTCTGTTTTATGTACAGGGGTTGGACAATGAAACTGAAACACCTGGTTTTAGACCACAATGATTTATTAGTATGGTGTAGGGCCTCCTCCTCCTTTTGCGGCCAATACAGCGTCAGTTCGTCTTGGGAATGACATATACAAGTCCTGCACAGTGGTCAGAGGGGTTTTAAGCCATTCTTCTTGCAGGATAGTGGCCAGGTCACTACGTGATGCTGGTGGAGGAAAACGTCCTTCTTGGTGGTATGCTGACATTACCCTGGATACCGTGGCTCTTGATACATCACAAAGACTTGCAGCAAGACGTGCACCAACAATTTGTCCTCTTTTGAACTCTGGTATGTCACCCATAATGTTGTGTGCATTGCAATATTTTGAGCA
>CM067477.1:33663688-33681499 GCA_034552555.1 Semaprochilodus insignis
AAAAATGATTTAAGGTGGACTAAATGTTCTCACGGAAGTCTCAAATTCTTTACCCCAGCTTTTGTGACCTATAACAGTAATCCGAGCTCGTTAGTTCTCATGGCTTTGCTAGGCTAGTTAAAGGGATAGTTTGCTGTAATATTAGTGAACCACAGAGTCAAACACAGCTACTAGCCTGTTCGCTAGCCAGCAGCGCTACATTTCACCTTTGATTTTTCCTATTTAGGACATCTTTTCTCATAATAACGACATCAGTATGTCATTTTTACGACATTTTCTCCTAAAAACGACATCTTTTCTTGTAATTATGAGATCCCGAGGGATTTATTTATTCCTGTGCGTAGCAGCGATACGCCACCGTAGTTTTGGTCCGTAGAACCATAGAAACATTTTGAATGAATAGGAGCAAAAACACAAGAAATTTGTAGAATATGAATCTGTTGAAAGTTGACAGACTTTTGGACATGAACACTAAGTACACTTAAGTGTCCAAAAGTTTTCAGACACTTCTGCTACTTTACAGTGTGCTCATTGCTGTCCTCTTAAAATGATAGATTGTGAGTTTGGTAGAGAGACCTCTCTGGAGCGTCCCGACACTTGCGGAAGCTTGATGGATGTTATGTTATAATTTGATTATGTCTATAAAGGCTTGAAAAATGAATTAAGGTGGACTAAATGTTCTCATGGAAGTCTCAAATTCTTTAGCCCAGCTTTTGTGACCTATGACACTAATCTGAGCTCGTTAGATTCTCATGGCTTTGCTAGGCTAGTTAAAGGGATAGCTTGCTGAAAAAAATTCTCCTGTAGTTAATCAGCCAAGACACGTTTGGTGTCTGAAGTTTACTCTTACTCACTACAAGACCAATGTAGATAACATGTAATGACAGTGTTACTAGTGTAGTATAAACTGAATGCTTACAAATTTAACCCACCAGCTTTCAGCTGCTTCAGGAAACTGTCATATGTGGTTTCTGACTTTTTATTTATTTATTTATTTATTTTTTTATCTATTGTTATCTAAAAATATGGTCATAAACACGTCAGTCAGCAGAAAAAATTACATTAGTCCTCATCTTGTTTGCAGTTTTTGCTAAATGGTAGTTTCATTTGCTGTTAGCTACGTTGGCCTTGCAGTAGAACGGGTTTGCAGTTGAACTACATTTGGAGGATGGTAAAAATCTGTAAATTAATTTTTTTTGCTGAACTGTCAGGAGAAAATCTGATCATTTTATTTGTCATTTAGATTGGTTTGATGTTAAATGATGTCAAGGAATGTATCGACTCAGATTTCTTTAGAAGAGCAGCGATAGGAACCAGGGTCGACTATGTTGTGAATAGCAGTAAATCCTGTTTTACTTTGGGATTACATTGTTTTACAACACCTTGCATGTATATATCGGCCCTAAACTCTCTTACAGTAACTATTACCTATTGTAAAACAGTCTACCGGGAAGCGTAAACCATTATAACCATTTCACGTGGTAACCTTATGTGAGGGAGCTTTTACAGCTAATAAAACCCTTCAGGTGTCTGGTTATCAGCACTGCTTTGACATCAAACCAATCTGAATGACTATGTTTGCATCTTAACTATTTTGAGTGCAATCGGTGGAGTTCCCATTTGAAGAGGGGGTGGGGCTTCACTATATGTCAGCAGATTCCCTTTAGCCAGTGTGCATTTCTGATTTAAATGAGTTTCGAGACTTGTGCAAGGCTTTTCTTCACTCCGTATTAACAGCCGACTCTACAATGTGGACTGGTGACTAAGCTGTCTCTTATAAAAAGTTAGTATTTGTTGTTTATACTACAGATGGGTGATGGTTGTAATTTTTTTTCGAAGTCAAATACACTGTCAGCTGCCACCGTTGCACCGTGAGGCGATTGTACTGCTTTCACATTGTGTGAACAGCTCTATTGGGCCTGTAGGTCCTGATGCCAGTGCTGTGTTTGTACTGGGCTTTCAGAAATGTTCCCCTTTACTCTTGCTTATGTAGTATAAAGTTGCAAAGCAGTGGAAGGATTACGTGGTGACATGTCTGCAGACTTGCACACTCCAACTTACGTACACTACACACCTGGTGTGAAATAATTCTGGGAAGTCAGTAGGGCTGGCCCGAATTCCATTTTGAGAATGTTGGGTTTTGTTTCCTTATTTAATATTTAGAAGCTTGGTCCTTTATTCTACCTTACAGCCACCCGGAACACTTGTAGATAGACAAGTAAAAACAAGACAAAGTAGCTTTTAAGCTAAAGGCTAAACACAGGCACACTCCCTTTGCAGGCCCATTCCTTTTCTATTAAAAGACAAGATGAGTTAGTGAAGTAACTGCTGAAATGCATGTTTTATTTGTTTGGCATGTTGTTTATTCACATGAACAAGCTGAAGACTTCTTTAGTCAGTCGAACTTGTTCATCTACTGTGATTATCAGAAGTAGCACATGAGCTAATCAGTGCATTTCTATAAGAGTTTAGCCTTGAAACATCAAAATTACCGCCTATCCAAGTCCTCAATTCCGAACGAGACCTCTTTCTAAGTTATTTCTCTCCAGGAAGATAGAGTTCGGGCCACCAAGTTAAGAATGGAATTTAAATTTGGCTCTCCATTCAGTAAACACAGTGCTGTTTGGGCCATCCATCGTACAAATCAAAAAGATAACTGTATAACCTGTTTGTTGCTAATTGATAAATGATTAAAAATGGAACAAACATATCTAAGAATACTGTAAATCAGGTTTTTAAGGGTCAGGTCAAGTAGTTTTTTAAGGGTATTAACATGCACATGCGTGCGAGGGCTTGTCAGGAAAAACTCCCGACGAGTGTTCAAAGCCTCTAAAAAGCTCTTCGGGCCAGCTCTAGAAATCAGTTTCTGAAGGTCATTAATGTACTTTGTTCGTTTTGTCTTGAGCCAGAGATGATTACAGCAAGTCTCAGAACTGTCCACTGCGTCAGCAGACGAAGCACTGACGATTTTCTGTTACATGTTTATTTGTATTTCTTTTGTTTTTGACTATTTATTTGTCTCATCGTCATTGTCTTGCAGTGTAGCATTGGAGTAGAGTTTTAACACTAACCGTGTTAAGCACAACTGATTGTAAAATGCTAAGTTATTTTAGTGTATTTATCATATGCCGTTATGTTGTATAAAGACAGATTTTTGTCATTCCAGCTAACCCAATGTCAGATTTGTTATATCCACCAAAGGGTAAATTCACATTTAACTAAGTAACAGTTAGAAGATGACATGAAATGCCCTTGTTTTATGTTTTTCTGAATGCGTATGCTAACCCAGACTGGCCTCTGTGTTGATGAAGCTAGTGTTGTACAGTTCAGTGGGAGTATATTCAGGTGAAGGTCAAGGCCGACTGTGTAGGAGTAACAGAATGATTCCACTCCATGAGTTCCTCCAAAGTTCTGTGAAATTTAAAATATCTGAGTCCATCACAATGCTTGTTTAACCAGAAGCTTTATGTAGATGTCCTACGCAGTTTATAACCAAGTACAGAGCGAAACATGGTGGTCTGTTTTTTTTTTTTTTTTTTTTTTCCTTTCTTTCTTTTTCTTTTTTTTAAATAAATAAATGCCATTTTTTGAACAAATACCAGACCAGACTTCTAGTTTTCGACTTATTTGTTTCATGTACAATCACAGAATTGTGCTCAGTTTGCTGGAAGCTCATAACTGAGCAAATAGTAATAATGAATTTTTCACCTCTAACTAGGAAAAATGCCTCCATAGTCGGAAAGTTGAGATGACATTGCCTATGACAGCAGTCGGTGTATGACCTCAAATCAGCTAGTAATAAATGATAAAGAACCACTTCTCAACTTTTAACTAAGGCTTACTTGACATTCCTCACCGTACAGTAGTCGGTTGAACTGCAACACTGATTTTAGATGTCACTGTCTTAAGAAGGTACGTACGTCATGAACAATAAAGTTTGTCTCTTTTGCAGACCATGACTATTAGAGCTAGGCCTCTAACCAACCATAAATAATAGCTTCTTAGCACTACGCTAACAGGGACTCACATTGATACGTGCTAACGAAGCAGAAGCTAGCTGCTTGCTCTAATTTCCTGTTCCACTTTCAAACAGTACAGCAGATCTGTTGTGGTGCATTTTGGCACCAGAATATAGCTGCTGCAGCATTCAAGGCGGAATGGAACAATTGGTTGGCACCCGAATGAAACTGCTGCACCGTTTAAGGTGGAATGGAAAATTTGAAAAAGGCAGTTCTAAGTTTACCATTCTATACAGTAAGAAAGCTTCATTAGCTACAGATACGTCTGAGAAAAATTCCGGAGTGGCCAATTTTCCACAAGCATTTAAAGAATTTAACCCCTTTGTTTCCATCCTGTACTTGACAATGAAGCAATACTGCTGTAATACATTCAACACAAACACATAACTGGGGAACATTTTTAGATAACTCCTGTCTAATAATGTTTAACCACAGCAGCATAAAAACGCTTGGCTGTGACGCCAGGTATTTGTAAGTGCTTCACAAACTATTGTGTTTTTTGTATTTGATTTATTTTTATTACAAAAAGCACAACACGCAAGACTTTGTAAAACACTTATACACACTATGTTTGAAAAATAAGAGTGAAAAAATAATTAGTGTTTGATCTCTTATTGAAAATTATTTAATCATTTTTCTTTTTTTTTGCAATTATGTCCATGTCATTTAAAAATTAACATGAGTCTTACTTTACTGCTACATCAACTCAGTGCGCATGAGTGTTTGCTTGCTTGCAGCATGTGCGTGGCATTATTTCCACAAGGGTATCAGCTTCTTAGCAAAGCATTCTTAGAAGAAGAAAAAAAAAAGCTTAGACCCAAATCTCCTAATATGGGCTCTAGAATTCCCGCCAGGAATTTTTTCTTTGGCCATAAAAATGCATATTCAGTAAGGTCAGCTTAGACCCAGAGCTCCCAATATGGGCTCTAAAATTCTGTCAGGAAAATTTTCTGTTGCCGTAAAAATGTGCATATTCAGGAAGGTTTCTTTATTGCTTCCTATTTTAAATTGCTGTCCTGATATGACTGTGGGCCAAGAAATGAACTTGAGCCCTAAGCAGCTGTGTTTAAATGAGGTTTTGGCTTCCCCTGCTGGACAAAATAGGGTCCTCATTTCAAAAGGCCCAGCAGATATACTGTACAACTGATGTAACTGGCCTTTTGCAGTGTGTGCCTGTAATAAATGAAGAGTTTACTTGAAGAGACAATTTATTGGCAATAACAAGACAAATTGACAGAAATTTACCAAAAAAAAACAAACTCGAAAGGGAAGGTATTCACAAGTGTGGTGGTGCGTGCATAAATGTCCACGTCCTCCTATTAAATAAACTTATTATACTCATTCATCGTGCAAACAAGTCATGTAGTGTTTTTCTTCTATTAATCTTTTCATCTTTTTTAGTCAGGAAACCTTGTGCTGTGAGATTAATGGTGAGACATTTGTGAATCTCGCCTCAAAATTAGTATGTAGTATGTAGTTCTGAAACTTTTTTCCCGTCAGCACACAAACACTAGTGCTAATCAAATGATGCCCAAGCATTTTGACTTACAGGGTCAAAGAAAGTTTGTGTTGGGCTGTGGGCTAGAAAGGCTGAGCAATACACATATGAAGGTAGGTAAACTGAGAAATGTAATTTAGTTACCAATATGTTTCTTTATAACATTGCACTATATTTACACTCATCATCAAAGGAATAGCTGCACCCAGAAGGAGGTGTGGGATTGCAGTGCTTTGGGGAAGGAACAATAAATGATGATATATTTAGACTGATATGATCAATATTTATTGAGCTACACATACAGAAGTCTGTCTCTCAGTATGGCGCCAGGCCGCCGTGTTTGCAAACCCAACATGCCAGACTACTGGAGCTGTTGAGGTTCCTAATGGTGTCCTGTGATAATCCATCCCATGCAGCTTGAATATCCTCACACAGTTCCTGCAGATGGTGCAGGAGGGGTAGAAGTGGAGTAATACCAGGCCTTCTGGACGTGTGACATGAGACCTTGGTGCTGACCACGGTGAATCATTTGCGTGTCTCACAATGTCAAACCTACCTGCCAAGTTTTAAGTACAACCCAACCTCTGTGGCAGATCCTTTTGTTACTGTATGTGGTTACTGAATAGATCAATCACTTATATATATGAAATGGTCATATTCTGACCTGAAATGCAAAGTAAAACCCCCATATGGCTGGTCTAGCTGATCCAGGCTTGGCAGTGCACCATTCTACTGTGCAGCACTGCACAGTGCCACCTCTTAAGCACCTGGGATTGTGTGGTAACCAGTGGCCCAGAAGACGTTGCACAGGTAGATGGATCTATGCATTCTAGTGCACATCAGCAAGTTCTGGAAGCAAATGTGACATAGTCAGTTAAAGCTGGATTCTACAGGAAGACATTGATTCAACACAGACCTCAAATTCCATCATGAACTACTTCAAGAAACGCAAGCTGAAGCTTTTAAATTGGCCCCTACAGTCCCCTGACTTCTTCAGGAAATCTGTGGGTCGATCTTAAATGTGTTGGCAACGGCCAAGAATAGCATATAACTAGGGGCATTCTGCAAAAAAAGGTGGGTAAAAATTCTTAAAATAAATAGAAAGACTCCTGGCTGGCCACAAAAAAATTGCAAGATATGATGGTGTGCTGGAAGGTTGTTTTGCACGTGCTACAGTTAATATTTAATTAAAGTTAATCAAGTAGAAAGTAACTGCCGTAATGCAAGAGTAGGTACAAGCTAGGAGACAGACCAAATGGGACTTTGCAACCCATCATGAATACCCTAATGATGACTTGACATGGATGGGTTCAGACAAATTTTTTTTTTTTTTTTTTTTTCGAGGGAGCCGACAGCTGTAGCTGCAGGCTCTGACATGCCTCAGATCCATTATTTGCATAAAACGTATCTAATAATAATTATCTAATGGCTAATCGACCTCTGTGTTACACTACTTCCTTCAGGTATGCAATAGCAATAATGATTAAGAGAGAGAGAGAGAGAGAGAGAGATGGGTGTGCATGTGTAGTTTTCATAGCCTGTGGCTATCAGTAAATCTGCCGTGCTCTTCGCCCTGACGCCTCTGAAATTCACCCCGAGCAGGTGAGAGAGAGAGTGAGAAGGAACAGAAGAAGAAGGAGAAGAAGAGTGCAGCATTCTCAGTGATGAGGAGGTTCTTCAGGGCGAGCAGGGATGAAGATTACAGCCAGATTCAGTACCTCACAGCCAAGTGCACCCGCCTGGCACACGAGAACGGTAAAGAGCCTCTCTGTCACCCGGCTTATAGTTAAAGGGGACTAGCTGTGTTCTCCTGTAAAGTTTTCTGAATTGCTGAAGTGTAAAGAAAGTCACTCAGCGTGGTCAGATGTGGAGTGGGTAATGGTAGTGAACCGTTCTGACTTTCCAGTGGAAGTATCGGGATAATAGAAAGTCCGGAGACAAGCTAAAACTTTATCTCAGAACTTTTGGTTGTAGCCATTTCATGCATTAACTGTCTGGGAGCTTTCAGAGCCATTCAGTTCTTCAGAGATCAGGTTCCCTTCACCACCACTGTGGATATTTTCTTGCTCAGTAGGTTCTAGAATGGAACATTCCATACTAAACCACTGGGAATGACTCTGTTTACACATGTAATTACTCAGGAACTTCTGAAAACTTAGGGGGAATTCGCCTTTAGCGAGCCGGTAGATCATTACAATGACGACTGTGGGCTAAATCTTATCTCACTAGAGTTTGAATGTAAAGAGTCCCATTTTGTTTTACGCTTTATTTCATTTATTTTCTTTTTACTGGATGCAATTAGAGTAAGAGGAAATCTCAGCTCATACGCACAGCTCCCATTAAGGTAATTCCTAGGAAGTAAAAAGTGGGAACAAAGGGCAGGAATAGGACAAAAATAGCTCACAGAGCCATAAAAACATCGGGATAAACGGTTTCGGTTCTTCCAGAGGTTGCTGTGTGTAGCAACAGAGCTAAGCAGAAGAAAAGCTTTGTTCCTAGAAACCTTGCCTTTAGACACTGCGTTTATCAGTATTCTAGCGGTTATGGCTCTAGAGTTCAACTGGTATGTAGAATGAAGGTCTGCACTGTAGAAAAAGCTAATTATGTCAAATGTATAGTAAGTTACTGGCAGCTTAGTCGCTGGGAAAGTGATGTAATACTGTATAGAAATGTGCTACTATAGGACATTATACTGTAAAGTAACAGTTGTAAAATTTGCTAGCCACATGCAATAGTTTGAACGCCTGCAGTGGATCCTCAGTACAGGATGTGTTCACCTATTTTTTTTTTTTTTTACATAGAAAATTAACAATAACGTACTGTAAGTTAGGCAGCTATAGAAATCAAAGGTCAGCTTAGCTGCCTGTGCTTCACTACTGCCCTTGGCAATGCTAACCACAATGATTACACAGATAACTATAGCACTACTCCCAAAAGTGACCCTCTATAAAAGCCATACTGCTTCATGTTTATGATGTCACTTACTATTGTCACTGCCCAGTGAGAAACATGTATCTCCATTTTTGTTGATTTGTACTTTAATGCGTCATTTGAACACAGCAGCTGCCGTTTACACTCTGTGGGAATGTCATGATGAATGGACCAACAGAAATGGCCCAAAATCGCTTGGAAAAAAGTCGGGTTCCATTGACTTACATTAGAATTAAAAGTTACCATTTTGGACAATGTTGCTTTTTCTTTGGACAGTGATGATATGTAATTCGGTTAAACTTTCCATATACAGTCAATATTTTTTTAGGTTGTAGCAATTGAAAGTATATCATATGTTTTTTCCCCCATTTTACATTTATGGAGATATTTGGAGTACTTCATTTTTTACAGGAGCTTAAATTGATTTTTATATTATTCCTATTGATGGATGGAGTATTTGTTTTGACTTTTTTTTTTTTCTTTTCTACATGAAACTCACAAAACGTGGGCTAAATAAACACAACAAACACACTAGCATGTTCAGACCAAATCAGAATGTTTATAAATGGGTGTAGGACCATTGGCCAATTTAACTCTTCTGTGCAGTGAGCACACTCGGCCGGAGAGCTGAGCAACCCTGTCCTCAGCCCTATCTGATCAATGAGCAATATGATCAGTTACATCATATGTAAATAATTATAGGTATACGTTTTCCACATTTATCAGCTCGTAAGTTGCAAGTAAATAGTATTAATCCCAGTGAGCAGTGATGCCCCTCCATGGGTCAGCCTGTTAGTGCCAGCACCATTGGCAAACGATTGCACAACAGCTGTTATAATGACTGTCCTTAACACCACATCAACGTCACCAAAGACTGCAATGGTGTCATGGTCATCTTCAGTGACGAGTCCCGCTTTTGTCTTGGTGGAGACGACCAACTAATCCGTGTCTGTAGGCACACAGTTTGTTGTCATGCGCCACACTTCCAGAAGACCTCGTGTCACTTCACCTCACCACACAATCTGCAGGAACTGTGTGAGAACATTCAAGCTGCATGTGATGCATTATCAAACCTTCCCCAGCCCCACTGTATCCGAGGTAGCGTAATAGCTGCTCTGAGCTTGTGCTAGTTACAGTTTGGCTGTCTGTGGTGTGGTGGCTCCAGTAAGTAACACAGACAAGGATTTCTTTACTTTATCACTCAACACCAACGCATTACAGTCATTAGCAGCTGTTCTTAGTTTGGCTGCACTCGGTCAAGATAGGCGTTAGCTAGCTGCCATTTTATATCTATTGAGCTAATGTTGCAGGCTGTCAGTCAACCACTGTCCACTGTTTGAGTTCAAGTGAGAGAAGCTAGCTGTAGTGCCATTGGTGGACTGGTCTCGTTGGGTGCTCAGCACCCCTTAAGCTCTGCTCCTAGAGTCACCCCGTTCAGGATGATGGAAAACATGAACGTATTGTGACTGGAATGGTATCGGCTTGCATGAAATAAAAATAATCGTCAAAAACTGGGGCTTTAATTAGGGAAAGTTAAAGGGTTTCATTGGAAGCTGTTTCTTCCTTGTAGGCAGAAAAGCCTTGAGTTAAAGGTCACTGAAGTTATGCAGTTAGCGAAGGTAGTTTGAGGATGTGACTCCAGAAGGTATTTGCCCTTCAGCCCTTCAAATTACTAGGAGCTAGGAGCAGTCGGCCTTATCACGACAAATGATCTTCACTATTATATAAGCATTTTTGTTTCTCCAGGTCTTCATCTGAGAGTTCTGTTTCGAATGTGTCTTTAGGTTGCTGTGTTTATGAAGTCTATGCTCAACTCAACTCTACTTTTCTGTGCTCAAGAGTAAAGCCGTGTGTTTGTGCGTGCAGCAGTGCTGGAGAGAGAGTACGTGGCCTCCAGAGAGAGAGAGAGGGCTCTGAAGGTTGAGCTGGAGACTCTGTCGGTACAGCTCCGTCAGAAAGAACACGCCTGCCAGGACCTGCATCTCAGACACGACCAGCTGCACGACACGCTCAAACAGCAACGGGTACCCATTTTTTCCATTTTCTTCAGCTCTGGCTTCTCTATACAATGACCAGCCAAGTACACCTCCTCATATCTGCACCCGCTGTTCATTTTATTAGCTCCGCTGACCATACAGGTGCATGTACAGACTGTTCCTCTGTTCATCTGCGTTCTTTGTTAGCCCGCTTCAATGGTCCATAGCTACCTGGTTTTGGTCAGGACCACCATAGAGCAGGTATTATTTTGGTGGTGGGTCATTCTCAGCACTGAGGTGATGAGAAATGTGCACCGGGAGCTTAATTAAATGAGCTTCCATGCCTGAGCAGACCTAAGGTCATGGTACGTAAGGCAAGGCATCAGTTGGAATGGTGTAGTGGCATTGTAAACAATTGGCCTCAACTAATTCTTCGGATCAATCGTAGACACAGGGGTCCGAGGTCCCTCCCGGCGTTTGGTTCCAGTTCTCAGCAGTGTGGTGGTAAACCTGGAGAAGCTCATAACTGCTGATTCTTCTTTCCCCAGTTTATATGATGCGTCACTGTACATGGCGTGTGGAAGAAAGTAGCAGATATTGTCGATGTCTATGGGGAGTTAAGTCGATAGCTAGTTAGGTTAGCCAGCATGCTAAGCATCCCATAAAACTAGACACGAATGCAAGCAGTTAGGTTTCCATACAAATCTGTGCTTTCAAAGCTAGCTAGCATTCTTTGTGTTCGTGACCGTATCTACAAGAGACAAACTTGGAGCGATGCAAGCGACTTGTTGCCTGACTTGCAGTCTGATGGATGGTCTGGGGCTGTTTGTCAGTGTTCGGACACCTTAGTTCAGTTTACAGAGATGTTTTATATAATTATATGCTTCCAACTTTGAGGCAACAGTTTGGGGAAGGCATTTTCTTGTTCCAGCATGATCATGCTCCTGTGCACAAGGTGAGGTCTATGAGGGGACACATGATTCAACAAGTTTAGAGCTTATCTTCAGTTTATTTTTGATTGTAATGGCATATTTTCTGTTATGGAATTACACATGTGTAATAAGGTGAACTGCTGTTTATTAAACAAGATATTTTGTACCTGGAGGCATGTAAAAGTACTTACACTGTATCTGCAAAGGACATGCCAACTTTCCTAACATGTAGCTAACTATAAAAAGTGTGCTTGTGTTGTGACATGGTAACCTAATTGAAGTTTGGCTTTAAACCATTCGGTATTGTGATAATATTACAGAGCAAAAGTCGTACGCTCATTGTCAAAGAACAGCTGGACCCAGAAGGAGGTGTGGGATTGCAGGTCTGTTGGGAAGGAAGATAAAGGTTACCAGGATCAATAAATGATTATAAATTTAGACTGATATGATCAATATTTATTGAGCTACACATACAGAAGTAGTGTCTCTCGGTATGGTGTTGGGCCGCCGTGTTTGCTAACCCAACATGCCAGACGTCTCGGCATGGAGCTGTAGAGGTTCCTAATGGTGTCCTGTGATAATCCATCCCATGCAGCTTGAATATCCTCACACAGTTCCTGCAGATGGTGCGGTAGGGGAGGAGGTGTAGTGACACCAGGCCTTCTGAACATGTGATGGGTGACAACAATATTCTCACACAGTTCCTGCAGACGACCTGCTGCCATTCTGAGTCACCACATGACAGTCTGGCTCGACACAGCTGCAGTCTTTAACGATGGTGATGTGGTGTTAGGGGGGTTGTTGTAACAGTCTACGTTCATGTTGTCCTGCGTCGTGCAGTCGTCAACAGGATGACTCAGGGAGGGCATCACTGCTGAATGTCCACAGTCATGGCTGTTGGGTCAGTCAAGTACGGCGATAAGGCCTGTCTTTCCTTACGTCACTCGGCGCAGCCAAGCATTAAACATATGCATGTCTCACAATGTCAAACTTACCCACCAAGTTTGATTCCTGTCGGTTGATTCCTCCTGGGTGCATATATTTGTGTGACTATTCTTGTGAAGATGAGTGTATGTGCTGTTGCTGGTAAATACCATGACTATCACTGTGCAGGTCACTTCACACCCCCTGCTAATATCAGGTCAAAACAGCAGTTCATAAACGTGTAATTATCATTAAACTGTTACACATGTGTAATTACAGAATATAAGTGAATATGATACTACAACCACACATCACATGTGTAATTACATGAGTAACAACTGAACCACATCCACACACGTTTACATAAGCTGTACTACTGTAATCCATCTGTAACTAGTAGTTACATTGTTATTTCATGTATTATTAATATGTAACTACACAATTATTAGACACACTAAATTTAAAAGTTTCTTCTTTGCCTTTTCTGTTGACTGAATGTAGCTATGTTACATGGATGGGGATAGTCTAAGGCTCTGAGGTACTCTAAGATGTCCGGTAGGTCCAGATGTCTTTGAACAGCAAATCTCAGGGTTGGTTAAACTGCATCATAAGAAGTTGAAAAAGAGCTATTATTGTCTTTTTGCTATGCATTCCATTCACATTACTTAATTAATTAAAATTAATTACTTCTCCAGGTTAATGAGTTGTGTGTTTTCTGGTAATATGAACGTTTGGGTGCCATAACATGTACTGTTGATTGTCTGAAGTGGCCTGATTCAGACCATAAATATGTTTTGTTTAATACTTCATTTTGCCTACACAGGATGCAGCAAAATATGTCATTTGGGGGTGCTAAAACCTTTGCATACGACTGAATGTGTTTTGTATGTGTCCTGCAGGAGCTGGTACAGTTCCTGGAACAGCGAGTGGTCTCTGTGGCGGAGGACAGTGCGAGGGAGGCGGCCCTGTTGACTGTTCAGCTGGAGCAGGTTAGCTCTGACCTGCAGCAGCTCCAAAACTCTGAGGCTCAGCTGCAGGGCCTAGTAGACGACCTGCACGAGGAGGCCCACGACAAAGCCAAGAAATCAGGCGGCCTGGAGAAAAGGCTCCATGAGGAGGCCCAATTCGATGGAAAGGAAATCGAAGATCTGAAGAGGCAGCTGTCCAGGTAGGAAAGTTTTGACTGGCCTATACTTTTGGATGCGATGGGGAAAAAAATCCTAGCACTGCGATAAAATTAATGCATGTCCTGATCGCAGTAGACTGTGCAATATATTAAAACATATGTAAATGTAATAAATCAGTAACATGATGCATTATTTTGATCATTAAAATATTTTGACCGGCATAGGCAGTCAGTATTACAATTACAATTTCCAGACACTGTTATCCACACCACAGAGAATTCTGTAGGGGCTCAGTCGGTTATGTCCAGGATATAGGTTTCTAACAGTGGCAGGGAGTTCGCATACTGTATATGGATATTTTATGGAGTCCGAGTTCAGTCAGAGTTCTGACTTTTAACTGACTTGGACTTTAGACCAAAATTCTTTTGCTTTGAGTGACACCATACTGTAATTTTAGTAAAATAAATTATTACATTTTCCATTTCACCACTTACAAATCAATTACAACTCTACCAAAACTTTACCTAATGTTTTGTTGGTGGTTGTTTCAGTAGAGACAATTTTAACTCATTTTGAGCAGATAACATAAACACTAACCATTAGCCTACATGACTAACTAACACAGCTTTGAACAGCGGTACACATGTAAAATCACAATAATATTTTCCAATTCAACACAAAAAAGTTTACTGAACTCCAGATAAATGGTTTCAGACTGACAATTCTTAATAGTACATAAGCATTTACAGACTATACGACACATTTACTTCAAAATCATAAGATATAACCGCTCACCGTGTGGCCATGAGGTGCAGGGCTGCAGTCGCACTTCCTGCTCTAAAATGCAGGGGTGTGGCTAAAACAAGGCTCTGTGTTTGGGTATTGACATGAAAGTGTGGGACACTGTTTCTTTATTTAAATTTTAAAACTTCTCTTTATAAGAAATAGAAACAAGACCTTTAAAAACAGCAAAGAAAACATATATTGTAGTAATTAATAATGATTTTGTGTGTGTGTTTAGCTTATTACTGTCTCAGTGAATTCCTTGGCTTTAAGTAGATCTGAATACTTAACTGGCTTTTAACAGTTGTACTGTGGGACTGCAGTTTGAACTAATTTGGAAGAATGGGTCATATATCTAAGAAAAATGTAAATCTGGCTGGTTAATAAATAAGAATATGTGCTATTTTAGTATAAATATCATGTAATAGGAATAAATATGCTTATGTGAACAGACAAATATCCAGCGTTCACTGCTGTTGTAGTAGATGGAAAGAGGAGTACAACCAAATTGCAGAAGTATAACATGCAGAATTTATAATATGTATAATATGCAGATTACAAATAAATATGCAAAAATATCCATGCATGCAAAAACAACAACAACAACAACAACAAAAGAAAACAATAATCTATATTCTACTGGTCCAGTCATCCTGATTTTCACACAATGTTAGGGAGAACTGCTGTGCTCAATTATTTTCTTTTCTTTATAAGTAATTATAAGTAACAATAAGCATCAAATGTGCAACTATACCGTCTAATATCTATAACCATAAGTATTATAAAGTACAAAACAAAAACAACAACAAAAAACTGTCCATGAATTACCAAGAAATAACATCCATAAAGTGAAATATAAAGGAACTAGCATGATAACAAAGCATAATAGCCTTTTCAAGCCTAAAAGCCTGTAGCTGCAGTATTTACATGGTGCATTAGTGAACATGTCTCACAATATTGGCCTCAAACATTTGCAATACCAATTTTGCAAAAAAACAAAAAAAAAACCCACCATTTGGTCGTGAACCCTATGATCGTAGCTAAAATGTCAGGGACAAAGAACTGGGCTCGACGGGCACAGAGCTAAAAGTCAAAGGTGGTTTATTTGACAAATTGACAGTCAAGCACAACAGCAAAATCCAGGCAAACATAACAAAGGGGTAATGCAGGGTCGTAGACAGAGAGACAGGTAGAGGTCAAAAAACAGGAAGTCAGACAGACCAGCGAACGAATCCAAAGGAGCAAAACCAAGAGAGTAGTCGAGATAAACAAAAGGAGAGTCGAGAACCAGAGAGGCAAAATAACCAGGCAAACAAATCCAACGGGATGAGCAAAAGAGAGAGAGAGAGAGAGAGTAAAAGACAAAAGAGGTCAGAACCAGGGATCAAAGCAAAAGGCAAGGGGGAAACCGCTCAGAGATGCAAACAGGGGTTTGGGAAAAACTGTGAGAGGGGTAAGCAGACTGGGTGTTGAGAAGCAGGTGGGTCAAATTAGTACTCAGGTGAGTTGGAACGTGGGTGATTGGCTGACTGGGGACATGTGAGTGTGATGTCATTGGATAGTGCACTCTGGGAAATGGAGTCTGGGAGACCAGCGGTGTCAGGGAGACCCGGGGGCATGACATAGAATCAATCAGGGTATTCAGCATGACAGAACTTTCCCTCCTCACTGATTTTGACAAATTATGCCATATTTGGTAAGCATAGAAACAGGTAGACACAAACGGTCAGCAGATCAATGCCTCACACTGAAGTACCCAGTGTATACAAGAACCCTTTGCTTTTAATGAAGGTACGTGCTATACTGCCCACAATCAGCAACTTCCAGCACTGTCAGTCATCATCTCTTCATTACTGCATTAACTTAAACTCAAATTAACACTGACCAATGAGTCAATTTACAGTGCTAACGTAACAATACGAAATGCTACTGTTGCTCTTTCTGTTTGGTCAGCAAGTCACAAGAAGTGGAGGAGCTACAGAAGACCAATGATGCCTTGCAGCAGGACCTGAGCAAACAGCACAGTGACCACCAGAGGATGGTGGCAGAGCTGCAGCAGGAAAACGCAGGGAGTGTACAGAAACTCAGGGAGACGGCCGAGCAGTTTGAGTGGCTTTGTGAACAGCAGCGCCACTGGATGTGCTGCGTCAAGAGGTGAAAACAAGTTTGTACAGCCTTTAGGAATTTTCAGTTGTCCCACAAAATACTTCTATGTTTAAACAGAGGTGGACAAAAATACACATCTCAATAACTTAAACATAAATATATAGATACTCTTGGTCAAATACACTCATGGTCAAAAGAATAGCTGCACACAGAAGAAATCAACCGACAGGAATGAAACGTGGTGGGCATTTGCCCTTGCATGTGACATGGATCTGTTGGGTCAGTCAAGTACAGCGATAACATCATGTGTGCGGCAGAGTGTGAAACTTGTCAAACCTACCCACCAAGTTTCGTTCCTGTCGGTTGATTCCTTCTGGATGCAGTTACTTGTGCAGCTGTTCTTTTGATGATGAGTAATCTGAATATCAGAAATATTCCGGTAAGGCCAGTCATTCTCTGAGTGGAGAGTTTTGAGCCATTTATGGCCAGTTGCGTTTGCACATGGAGTATTTTGTCTTCAGCACTGAACCCATCCATGAAGTGAAACACACACACACACACACACACACAAGGGGACAGTGAGCAGGTGTGCCTTGAGTGGTGGAGGCAGCCCTATCCACAGTGCCCGAGAAGCAGTTGGGAGTCAGGTGCCTTGCTCAAGAGCACTTTAGTCATTGCTGTCAGTTCAGGGAATCAAACCAGCCACCCTCCGGTCACAAGGCTGGTTCCCCAACCTAAAAGTCATGAAAGTTCCAAAAAAAAAAAAAAGATTAATTATACTCAAAAAAGGTATTCAAGTACAGTATTTGAGTAAATGTGCTTTGTTATTGTTCGCCCCTGCATTTAAAGCACTTTTTAAAGGAATTTAAAGTAAAAAATTATCAATTTTTCAAATTTACAATCTTATGGTTTGCTAGGTTGCCCCCCCCCCCCCCCACAATACTGAATGGTACTGCATTTAACGGTGACATCACCGACAACAGAAGTAATCCAAGTTGTAGTTTTAGGTCTCGTCCACACATATTAAAGACACTGTTTTTCCCTCTGTTCTCCAAATGATCTCCAAGCACACCAGCAGCAGGGGAGATCATACACCAAATAATTTGATTATGAGAACACTGTGCCCTCATAATACAGAGCATACCCTGAAACTGAAGCAGAGATTTTCTATCCATGGGATGGAAATACAGTAGACCTGCAGACAACACTGAAACGTCCACACAGTCCTGATCTGTCACTGAAGCTGAGTTCTACTAGCTTTTCACCCTGTTCGAATGATGAGATTAGGATGATGCCGGGTGATGGAATGACGGAGTTGAATTTGACTTGGTTGGTGATCGTCAAGTCCTATCGGCTACATTGAGAATGACCGAGGTACTTTCTATGCAGCCGCTGTCAACCTGATCTCAGCAATTTAGAAAAGCTGTGCTTTGCCTGATCACACGAAAACATGGAAAGATCCTGCAGCTGTTTTCATTTATTGTGCATGCAGACCCGTCTGAAATATGATGGACA
>CM067477.1:33690912-33707480 GCA_034552555.1 Semaprochilodus insignis
CACATACGATCACATCTTACCCCAAAAAATGGAAACCCAGGGCAGGTTCAGGTTGAAAAATATTCATTCTGGATTTGCTTGCGTTGGTATAAAAATGTTTGCATTATAATAAATTAAAAATGAATAAAGGCCTCATTGTGCAGCGTTGGAAGACATGCAGGCTACTATTTTTATTTTTACTGAGTAATATTTTATGTGGTTACGAAAGAGGGAGACTCTGTTTCTCAGGACACCTGACAGGTGTAGGTCCTGAACCACTGACCCACTGACCAACTGACCCGTGTATCTCACACACACACACACACACACACACACACACACACACACACACACACACAAGGAGTGGAAAATATACAGGGAGAGTGTATTTAATTGTATTTAAGTAAATTAAAGTAAGTTTTTATGTCAAAAATGTTGATTATTGAGTCACCAGTTAAACAAAGCAAACTGAGAGTGTACTACCGAAGTCACCACTCTGGTGGTACGTACTAGAGACATTTCTAAGATGCTTTGTAAGAGTCTAAATCAACTCTCTTTCAACTCTGAGTCCTTCAGATTGTCAGCCCAAGTCCAGTCATTAGTGTGTGTGTGTGTGTGTGTGTGTGTGTGTGTGTGTGTGTGTGTGTGTGTGTGTTGCAAGTGTGAGATCAGCTTTGAGTCACTGCACTGAGTCATTTTTAGTAGCAAATTTTCATTTAGTCTAATAATTAGTTAGTTACTTATTACAAACTGGCAGACAAGCTACATACTTTTAGCCAACCATATGAAGTTGTTTTGCCAGTTACACTCATCAAAAAAATAGCTGCACCCAGAAGGAATCAACCGACAAGAATGAAACTTGGTGGGTAGGTTTGGCATTGCGAGACATGCCAATGATTCAAGTTTCACGCTCAGCTGTGCATGTAACGTAAGCAGGGACGGGCCTTACAACGACTGTCCTTAACACCACGTCAACATCACCAAGACTGCAAAGGTGCCATGCCAGACTTGTGAGTCAGAATGGCAGCGGGTCATCTTCAGTGACGAGGCCCGCTTTTGTCTTGGTGGAGACGACCAATAAATTTGTGTTTAGAGGCAACGTGGTCAGCTCCATGGTTTGTTACCACGCATCACACATCCAGATGGCCTGGCGTCACTCCACCTCCACCCCTACCGCACCATCTGCAGGAACTGTGTGAGAATATTCAAGCTGCATGGGATGGATTATCACAGGACACCATTAACTCGATGCTGAGACATCTGGCATGTTACACTAGCAAACACGGTGGCCCGACGCCATACTGAGAGACACTACTTCTGTATGTGTAGCTCAATGAATATTGATCATATCAGTCTAAATTTATCACCATTTATTGATCCTGGTGACCTTTATCTTCCTTCCCAATAGACCTGCAATCCCACACCTCCTTCTGGGGGCAGCTGTTCTTTTGATGATGTAGTTGAAGTCTTAATTTGCAGGAGTTGCATTAGAACAGTACTGCAGTTATGACTATATACTAGCTTTTTTGTGAATCTGAAAACTTGACTACCTTCTACGTGTACTACAAATGTTAAGATAATATTCAAATAACTTTATCCGCTGGTGGGAAATAGATCAGGCTGCCAAGATTTGGCTTTATTAGCCATGAAATTAAACATTTATATGAAATTTCTCACCAACTTAGTAGCTAGGTGGCTTCAGATCACTAAGTATATTTTAGGCCATTTGAGCATAAAGCACATATTGACTCAGGGAAACCACAGAGGGCAAGAGGACAAGTAAGACAAAGACATATTTCTGATGTAGCAAGAGGTTTGTGTACATGATGTCCAAAGATGGTTCACCACCCATCCACACACACAAATCATATTCCTTGCCTATTCCTCACTCCAGCAAAGGATTTTTAGCTGTTCAGTGTAAGACATATGGTAGGAACCCACATAAACAAGTTAGTCCTCTTAAGGCACTGCATGCAGCCTGTGAAGATATTACTCAAGAGTCATGGCAGGGATCAGCCTGTCAAGGAGCAAAGCCAAACATTGAGGACATGCCTAGCCAAGAAACTCAAGCAGTGACTTCACTTCCTGTGAAGGATGAAGCCCCCCCCCCCTTCGTACTCACTACATTCTTATGGGGGACGGGACAGTAGAGAGCATCCTGGCCAGCTGTCTCACTGTCTGGTATGGACCATCTGCACTGTCTCAGACCTTAGGAGAGTATTGTGCATTGTAAGGATGCCCAAAATAGTGATGTGACTGATGCACACAATGAACTTCGTGCACCACAGTGCGGATCCTCAGCAGCAGGCCACAGCAGCACAGCCGTCTGCTCCTAAGCCATGGCCAGGATGTCTGGATGGGCAAGGACAGCACATAGGAAAGTGCTGCCTTGGACACTTCAGCTGTGAGTGAGATGATGTCCTTGCAGTGTTGACCTCCATGATCGATGACGATGAGTCATCTTCAACTCGTCGTAAACTCAAAGCCTGGAAAGCCGAAGCAGAGGTTTGTAGAGCTGAAACTCACTCACATACAGTGGCGTGCAAATCATGCCACTTGCAAATCAGCAGAGCTTAGGCAGAAAGTCAGCCGAGGCACCCCCAGCAGCGCTGGTGATGTGGTGGGCAATGGAGAATGTGGAACTATGACCAGCGGTTCAAGGGCTAGGAGCTTCAGCCAGCTGAGAGAGTTGGTATGTTTTTTACGAACTTTGGAAAGGCCGCTTTTCTAAACCGGATCACCTGAAATTTCTGTTATTGATCTCCAAAAGGCATAAAGTTAAAAATGAAACATTATCACATGTACAAAAAAGAAGAGTATAACCCTGCAAAAGTTAGGGCACCCAAAGACTTGAGCTCTAAAATAACTTTTACCAAGATTTCAGAGCTTAATTAGCTGGTTAGGGCTATGGCTTATTCACAGCCATCGTTAGGAAAGGCCAGGTGATGCAAAGCTTTATAAAGACTCCTCAAACCTTGTCCTCACAAGCAGCAGCCATGGACTCCTCTGACTCTGAAAATAAAATAACTGATGCCCACAAAGCAGGAGAAGGCTATAAGAATATAGCAAGGCATTGTCAGGTAGATGTTTCATCATTTAATATTTAAATGGCAGTTAATTGGAAATGGATGGGGAAGATTGAGATCTGAAAAAAAAAAAACGTTCCTGGATCCTCACCACACAATTCAGAATCAGATGTTTGCAAAGGAACATTTAAACAAGCCTGAAGCATTTTGAAGACAAGTCCTGTCGACCGACAAACTTAAAATAGGCCTGTCGGTCGACATGAGCAAAGAATTGATTGGAGAAAAACGGGTGCAGGTTTTTATGGAAAATGAAAACTGTTAAGCATGGGGGTAGATCAACCAAGTTTTCGGACAGTGTCAAGGGGAACATTTCAATGGCAAAGGGGGGAATCGATTCAATGAAATCCCAGCAAATTCTGGAAGCAAACATCACACAACCTGAAAAGAGAATGGCTTCTAACAGGATAATGATCCTAAACACACCTCAAAACAAAAATGTACTCCCAAGCTGGCTCAAGGTTTTGCCATGGCACTCACAGTCCCCTGACCTAATAGACCTCAAAAAGACGAAGTGTATACAGACCAAGAAAGGGGGATGTTTCTGTGTACTGACCATGCAGGGTGCCCAAACTTATGCTTTGGGCCCTTTTACTTTTTTCTCTTATTTTATAAAGGCAAAAGATGGTAATTAAAAATATTGAAATATTTAACATCATCTTTTAACATCATTTACCATCATCTTTAGCTTTACGCCTTTTAGAATCCAGGTTATCTGTTTTTCAAGTAACTAATGTGACTTAGATTACGATCGGTTATCGTCAGACTGAAGCTAACAAATGCAGAAATACAGGTCATTCCAAAATGGTCCAAATGTAAGTTTCTTAAGGAATCTTTATTAACAGACATGTTTAAATGTGTACACACACACACACACATACTAACTAACTTGGCCAATATACCCATGTTCAGCACTAAAAATAAAAATGATGGACTGGTTTCTACTAATGAAATACGTAAAAAGAAAAACACAAAATATGAGTGTATCCTTTTGGCTCATTTACACACACAGAGAGAGAGAGAGAACTCTGTTACCAGAGAAACAAATGTTTTCTGAAAACAGTTCTGCTCCAGTAAATCTGCTTTAGGATGATGGAAGTAATCAGAGAGAGAGAGAGAGAATGAGGGAGAGAAAGGAACATGAGAATGAATGAAGGAAGTGTTAAAGAAAGAAAGACAAAGAACAGACAGTAAGTGCAGGAGGGAATGTGAATAACAGCCACACATTAGCTTCATACAACAACACAAACAGCCTCCAGTTCACTGTTAGACAGTCCATCAAATCTCACTGATAGCTGCTGCTTTAATGAAAGACTGAATAAAAAAGAGAGGAAGAAACTGAGTGAAGGTAAAGAGGGAGTGTAAAGGTGAGAACAACAGTGAAAGATGAGAGAGGGGCAGAAGACACAGGGAAAATAGAGAAAGAGAAACAGAGATGGAGGATGTGATGAAGTCAGTTGTATTGCCCATCACCATTTATGGATGTGTACAGATATTACTACCTGTTACACTTACCTGTTGTTGGTGATCTAGTGTGTTCTATAAAAGGTGGCAAAGCACTGTGATCTCACTCTTGAGCATACTGAAGGGCCCATAGCTAGCTTAAGGGAGGGATGAGCTCAGACTGGTAACCGTGCTAGAGAACGTTGTGAGAGGATGAATGTGCACACTGAGACAGTAGTAAGTAGTAAAGGGTTAACCAGGCCTGCAGTGGTTATTTGGTTTTATGAGACAGTCGTACTTACCTTATCACTCACTCTTGTAAGTCAGCACACCCCTTTTAAGCTGAACGGTTGGTTCCCGGATGTAGAGGTGCGGGGCTTGATAAGAGGGAGGAAAAGGGATAGTATGGGGGTTCTCAGCTCGGATGTACTCAGAGAGTAGAGCTAATAAGGGACCTTGCGGTCTAGGCCTTTATACTTACCTACACGGCCCGGAGTGAGGCAGTAAAACTTTAAACACCTTTGTTTTCTTTGTACAGTTGTTTGTTTGTATATATGTTCTCCCACTTTATGTGAATAAACATCACTGAAAGAAGCTATCCGCCGAAGTCATCCTCGCTGTCCCACCGCCTCTGCCACTCAGCCTAACTTAACCTGTGACTTTGTGTGTTCCTGCCGGAATTCGGCAAAGCATCGTCACAGAGGAGCAGAAGAGAAGGAAGAAAATGACAATGAAAGAGTGAAGTAGAAAAGAGAGAAAGTATGGAAAAAGATATATAGAGCAAGAGGAGATTCGGAAAACAGTAAGTGAGCGGAAGAGAGATACATGAAGAAAGGAAAAATTAAAAAGAAAGAGAGAGGAAAGAGAAGAGAAGGAAAGAGAAATACTAGGAAAGAGCGATCAAGAGAGGAAAAAAGACATGGGAGAAAGAGTGAAAGGGAGAAGGGAGAAAGAGAGTGTGAAAGACAAAAGAGAGAGAGAGAGAGAGAGAGAGAGAGAGAGAGTGGGGAAAGACATAAAAGAGAACGAGAGAGAGAGGGTGAAAGAGTATGGGAGAGTGACAGAAATATAGCGGGAGAGAGGGAAAGAAAGCGGAGAGAAAGAGAGGGAGAGAGAAAAGAAAGAGATCAAGAGACAAAAAGAGAATAGAGAGAAAGAGGGTAATACAGAAAAGGAGAAAAGCAGAAAGAGAGAAAAGGAGTGAGAAAGACAAAGACACAAAGGAGAAGAAGAATAGAAGAGGGAGACTTTGATGTTTGTCTTATTGAATTTGACCGGGGGGGCTGAATTCCCACGAGGTCGTGACCTTATTTAGGGACTGAGAAGTCAACTCAAACTAGCTTCATTCATGAAAGAGGGCAGAGAGCGAGAGAGCGAGAGGATGAGGAAGAGTGAATGAAAGTGAGAGTATACACGCTGGTTTTCGTGGCGCTGGATGTGTGAACGTGAGAGGAAAGTCTGATGTTTTTATAAGCTCTGGAGCGTTTTTTCGTGGCGCAGCTGAAACTAAGTGTTTTTACAGTCCGTTCAGAGCAGGATCATCATACAGTCTGGAGGAGCAAAACAATATTCCATCTCTCAGTTTGAGAGAGAGAGAGAGAGAGAGAGAGAGAGAGAGAGAGAGAGACAAACAAAGGTCCAGGAGGAGAAGATGTTTCCATACTCGTGTGAATCGGTTGTTCTGTTTGAAATTAATCTGGCCTGTACACAACCATACTGCGCCAAACCCCCAAACCAGTGGAGCAGTCGTGGTGCGTAAGCAAGTGCTACTGACTGCAGGACAGGAAAAGACAGTAAATGACAACCAACACACACACACACACACTCATCTGCACACAGAAGAAGAAGGCATTGACCCTGAAAGCTAAAGTTCCTGCATTTAGATCAGTCAGATTGGCACCACTACTGTTTATAGACTCACTCAGAGTTCGATAAGTTTTGTATGTAACCCCTTTTTATCTATAGTGCTATTTATTTGTTTATTAATTAAATAAATTAACTAAACATCAGTTTACACAGTTCTTTCCAAAACTTTAGGCACTCCCGATCACATTACACTTGATTGATTTTCTAAATGAAAGTAAATTAACATGTCCTCTAAAGAGAACACACTGCTGGACATTTTTGCGCATAGTCACTGTAATTTGGCAGATAAAAAAAACAGTTTTTTTATACAATAAACTAAATAAAACAATAAATAAAACAAATGCAGTATTTATTTTTCTTCTCTGTAAAGGATGTGTTAACTAAACAAAACATGTAATGTGACCATTAATGATATTAATTGTAGTGCTAAATAATATAATTAATAAAGCATTAATCAAAGAAATTCATGCTGTATATTGATACAATAATTCTGAGCAAAAATGACAGTAATAATAACATTAGTTGGTAAATATGGTAATACAAACCATTATTATTATTATTATTATTATTATTATTATTATTATTATTATTATTATTATTATTATTATTATTATTGCTGTTTTGTTGCAACAACCATAATACATTACATCCATTACATAATACAATCCAATGGGATATAATATAATACAATGGGATAGGATTCAGCACCCCCAACAACCCAGAAGGATTAAGCGGTTTCGAAGATGAGAGAATGAGTGAGTGTACACCTGACAGTGCCTGACAGTGGAGCAGTCTAAACCAGCAACAGTTTTAGAACCTCTTCCAACCTAATGAGCACTGGCACATAATTCTAAGGTCCTCAGAAATCTCATTTGGCTGACCATGGCATGCACTAACCAATGTGTGTGGTAAAGACCAGTCTATGAAGACGAAGAGTCAGATTCATGTTGCTTTCTAATAGGGTAGGGTCAGACAGACTCGGACCAGACTGGCATCCCATTGACTGAACCTCCTGAATTCTGGAAATTCACCCCTTTTTGCCAACACAGAACTTTGTTTAATAAATAGGTATTCAAAAAATCATTTACTGTGATTGTTTTTAGCTTAAATTGGACCTCTTCATCTGTTGTTATGAGTCAAATGAAGATCTGATCATATTTTAGATCTTATTTATGTAAAAATTCACATTCAAGCAGCACTGTTTATGTATGTATGTATGTATGTATGTATGTGCAGAAGTCTGTTCCTCTGTATAGGAAGTCTACCTCCATGGAAAACCATCAAACGTGTAATTCGACCCGGGGTGCCCAAACGTTTCCTATACCACTGTACAAAAGCATTTGTTTCCCTCCACCTATCACAGTTCCTCAAAAACTAGAACGTTGTTCTCAGTTTAAGGAGGTCAAAACATTCAAACCACCTGACAAATTAGCCGGTAATGGATCTGTAGCTTTGATAAATGCCTCAGGGCGCAGCGAAAGCGCAGATGCAGGCTGGAGGTGTATTTTTAGCAGCACATTTCTCTCTGTTTGTATGATATGCGGTTTCCCTCTCGTTTAAAAAGAAGCCATGTAAAACAGAAGCCTCATCAGAGTGTAACTGCATCTGAATCCCGCTCTTTAAATTGAGTTTTTGGTTTTTATTCCAAATGCAGTTAATCAATTGACCAAAATTCAAATGTCAGCAAAATTAAATAGTTAAGATGTAAACAAGAGTATCATAGTGCTTTGATGTGAAATGCTCCATTCATGAGGAATTCACTGAGCAGGAAATGTTTACGGACATAGTGAGAGGAAACAGACGTGCAACGAGTTTAATGCCTCAGAAAGCTTCCATTACTTGCAAAGTTTGAATACCGCTGCCTGGTCAACCACCCAGCTGGTGACGGCCCAAAGTGTTGCTAGAGAGCTGTGGTCAGTGCTGCCATGCCGCCATGCTGCTTTACTAGAAGATCCCCGCTGCTGGCCGCCATCCAAGCATCTTTGCCATCATCCAGGTATCCTCACCACTGTCCATGCACCCTTGCTGCCATCTTCATTATTGCCTCCTTCACTGTCCTCCAGTCGGGTTTTGCTGCAGAGCCTCACTGCATTGGCATCTTAGGCATTCACCTTCGAGCTTGTTGATTCTCCAGGCTGCAGGGGCATACTGTCCCACTTCTGACACCAAGTGTAGGGTTTTGGCCAAAGGAAAACCAAAGGGAAGCACTGCGCATATGAGCAAATGGTCTTGTATTGAGTAGGCAACAAGGTAAAACCACCACCCAGCACATCTAAGTGACTGGTATAGCCAGGTGATCGCCAATAGCCATACAACCCCCTACAAACTCCACTGCCCAGCACAAACTAAGACAAACAACATGCACACAGAACTTGGGTTTGTGTTGGACTAAAATGAGCAGTTCTGTTTGATTCTATACACTACTGGAAACACGTCTCCCAAATTCCAGATCAAATATTGTATTTAGATCTGTTTATTTAGAAAATCACTAATGACCCTCCAGAAGCCTGTTTTTAGAACCATGCTCACTGTGCATTTCACCCCAGCCACCGCTTGCCAGTCTCTCTGTAGGTCACTTGAGGTCATCTTACGGTGGTTAAGGGACATTGGAATGAGGTGGCGCTCATCACTGTCAGTAGAGAGCGGTTTTGGCCCTCTGCCAGTCTGTAGCTGTGTTGTCCTGTGTGTTTGCTGCTTGACCCTGCCAGACGCTCCCTGTATCTGCCAGTAAAGCTAGAACCCAACCTTCTGTTCCTCACTAAGAACCTGCTGTACATGTGGAGATGCTGATTTAAGAAGAAACTGGAGTGGGCTCTTATTTATTTCCAGAGCTGTATGTCATGCATAGCCAAGCCTTTGTGCTTTTATGCTGCTGTGTGATATCTGGATTGCTGAATGTTACCGGGTCTGTTCAATAAGCCTTTTGACTGATTCTAATAGTGACAACACACTAATGGAATATTTGAAATATATTTTCAGGGAAATACACCCAGGTCCTGCCAACAGGGCCCGAAAAAGGAGCACTTTGTAGACGCCTAAAAATATTATTATTGTGCACTATTTCTGTGTTCTTAAATCAATATGAATGCTGCCATGTCAAACAGCATGTTGGACACACTCTACTGTTCCACTTGCTGTTCACGCAAAAGGGAGCCAGAGCCAGTTTTGGACACATGAGGTGAGCCGGGAGGTTTGGGGGGAGGAAGTGGGGTTTGGACTGGTGTGGTGGGGTTACTGGTTGTTTTAATGTTCCCTGGGTAGCAGGGTTGACCTCTGACCCGTGTGTGGAACTGTTCTGATCGTTTGTGAGTTCCTGTCTACTGCCTCCATTGTGAGGTCTCAGATTGATCTGTTTGACATGCAGGCAAGTATCAGTTCTGCTGCGAGCTAACAGGGGCATCGTGGGTCAGTGCGCATTGATCTTCAGTGTGAAATCCATCTTAAATACTGCATGGCTAATATTCTCCTGCTTCTAATTAGTGGCCTGTATCACAGCATTGCAATGCATTGCTGATGTTTCGGACTGTCTTACATGGTGTCGCTGTGCTTAAAACTTTAAATGTCTTGGTTATTGATGATAATTAAAACATGACATCATGTTATATTAAGTCTTCCTAACTAAAAGTTTAGAATTCATGTCAAAAGCATGGGTAGCAAACTTTCAATCCATACCATGTTTTGTCAAGATACATTCATCGTCAGTAGAACAGCTGCACCCAGAAGGAAGTGTGGGATTGCAGTGCTGTTGGGAAGGAAGATAAAGGTTACCAGGATCAATAACTGATGATGATAAATTTAGGCTGATATGATCAATATGTATTGAGCTACACATACAGAAGTAGTGTCTCTCAGTATGGCGTCAGGGCGTCATGTTTGCCAGACATCTCGGCATGGAGTTGTATAGGTTCCTAATGGTGTCCTGTGATAATCCATCCCATGCAGCTTGAATATCCTCACACAGTTCCTGCAGATGGTGCGGTAGGTGTGGAGGTGGATTGACGACAGGCCTTCTGGATGTGTGATGCGTGACAACAAACTGTTCATGTTGGCGCTGACCACGGTGCCTCCACACAGGGATTCGTTGGTCGTTTCCAACAAGACAAAAGCGGGACTCGTCACTGAAGATGACCCGCTGACACTCCATGACAGTCTGGCACGACACCACTGCAGGTTTTTGTGATGTCATAGTTGTCATAATGTACTCCTGAGTTGTGCAGTCATCTGCCAAAGGTGCTGGCACTAACAGGATGACTCATGGAGGACATCGCTGCCCGCTGAATGTCTGTTGGGTCGCTCTGCACATGTCAGACATGCAAGTCTGATGGTTCTCCATCTCTGCGGTTTGTATCTGTCTCCCAGATCCTTCATGTTGCTGGTGTGTGCCGTCACTCGCAAAGCATGCCAGCACCAGACAGAATGGAAAACCTGCACAAGAGAATGACCTTACATTCTCGGTCAGGTAAAGAGATGAGGCGCGTCCTTGCTTACGTCACATGCGCAGCCGAGCATGAAACTCGAATCTTTCACATGTCTCATGATGTCAAACCTACCCACCAAGTTTTATTCCTGTCAGTTAAGTCTTCTCAGGTTCAGCTATTTTTGGAGAATGATTAGGTAGGTGAAAACAAAGCGGAAAATGTCAGAACTATCTAAGTATCTAATGGAAGTTATTATAAATTTTTCACAAAAAAGTAGCTAAATGTATTGTAGCAACCACTCACGTGACCATGGATGTGCAAGGGACTCACAGTTAGAAAGACTTAAATCTTGTTAATAGTTGTGACTGTGTGGGTGTTGTGTGCAGCAGGGTTGGGCGTGTCATTCTGTGCTGTCTAGTTGGGGCAGTGGTTGTGTCTACAGGAGATGTATGGCTGTTGGTGTCCCGTCTGCTTTCCGCCAGTGGTGGGTAGAATAAATAGCTCCAATGTTGGGGTCATTGTTTAAAAATGTAAGCCATCCACTTTAATGGGAATACATTACATATTACTTCTTAAAAAATAAGTTGTCTCATCACTCATTTCTTTACTGCTTTCTACCAAATTATCTCACTACAGGACAAATTACTGTTACATTACTACATCACTACAGCAAAAAACCTCTAGGGTGGATAACACGGGCAGCACTGTTACAACAAGATTTGGTACTAATAACCTTGAAAGTTTGTTAACAAGGATACTGGAAACTTGAACCATTACAGTTACAACAAGTAATGGCTTAATGGTCTTTTTGGACCTTTTTTTTTGGTACTCTAAAGCATCTAACAAAGCAATTTACCTAACTTATCTGTCAGTTATTGGCCTCATTGGCCAAAATGAAATGATATATTAGTCTATTCTTCTGCCTACAAACGAAACTTTAATTTGTCTCAGTCATGTGGTAATACAAGCATTAAAACACAAATGCTAATTACCATATCATATCTGGTTGTCTGATGTAGAACTCTCTGCAAAGTAAAAATTCTACATTTACATTTAAGGCATTTAGCAGACGCTCTTATCCAGAGCGACTTACAACCGTGCTTAGTGTTCCGTCGGATAATGTTTCCCAGCTAGTATAAGAAGGTTATAGTCAAAACTCGCCATGAGCTCAGACACTGCCCGAACAAGGGCCAGTGCTGATACCTAGAGAGAACAATACACAGACATATATAAGCATAAGGCACTACCTGGCAACCCAACCCAGCGCTCAGAAGAAGAAAGGTTATGGTCAGTATAAGTGCAAAAACAAGGTATTTCAAATTCTAAAAACAGAGATCAGCACATCATACCGTACATGTCACATAATAGTGATGGGCAACTTCTTTAAATCGTGGTCAGCTCCAGCTGCAAGTCTTAGCAAAGAAGATCCCCAGTGGGGTTAATACAGCATCTCTACCTGCTTCACAAAGCTGGAAAACGTGAAAAAGTAAAATCCATTAGACACTTGGGTATATTTGACATTACAGTCTCCATCACAACTGAATTGTACTGTTACAGACAGCATCCTTACCTGTTATGTTAGAATTAATGGTAAACAGTGACATAGACTAAGCTATGTGAGAGCGAATAAGAATCTTCAAGCTGCATGGGATGGATTATCACAGGACACCATTAGGAACCTCTACAACTCCATGCCGAGATGTATGGCATGTTGGGTTAGCAAACACGGCGGCCCAACGCCATACTGAGAGACACTACTTCTGTATGTGTAGCTCAATAAATATTGATCATATCAGTCTAAATTTATCATTTATTGATCCTGGTAACCTTTATCTTCCTTCCCAACAGCACTTGATGATGAGTGTAATTTGGTCTATATTGGCAAATAGTTTCAAGCATTAATTCTTAAAGCGGGCTAAATTATTTGCCAATATAATGAGGTAATAAGTCTAAAAATAAGTTAATCTAATTATCCTCTCAAAAGTTAATGATTTCATTTGCCAGCACACTGTTTTGCACCGTAGACTGTTGCGTCACTGGAAATGTATATCTGTGGAACCACGTCTTTTGCCTAGAGACTAAATCACTAAATCGGCCTCTGAGTCACAGTGCCATTAATGAGTGTGTGTGTAGACTGGGTTTGCTATGTGGTGTTAGTGTGTGAACAGTCTATGGAAACTGATGACTCATTAGTTTATGGTGGTAACATAGTGTGCAATGTCAATGAGTTACATGAGAGTGTAAATGGCTACTCACAAAGGGGCTTTCAGCAGCATGTGTGTGTACAGGCGTGTGAAAGATGGAGGGAGGGATAGGACTATATTAGAGGGATATATTATGGAGAGAAATATTCCTCTGCAAAAAGAAACCAAAAGATAAATGGCACTTTTCAGCGTGAGTCACAAAACCTTTCACTTTGCTACGAGACCCTGCGCGCATGACGAGTGAGCGCCTGAATGGGATGTTTTGAAAAAAGCAGTGAAATACATACATGGTGGTCAAAAAGACGGGGTAACGTTTGAATACGAGAGAGAGAGAGAGAGAGAGAGAGAGAGGGAGTAGTATAAATGTCTCATTCCATGCCTCCCTGTAGTGCTATGAAGTCAATACCGGCTGCCTGCTGTTCACACTGCTGTAGAGCTGAGAGTGTAACTGCAGGCCAGCATGCTACCGATTACACAGAAAGAGAGAGAGAGTCTGATATCAGTCACATGAGCTTACAGCAAGCTAGAAAAAGTGAATCCTTCTGATCTGAAAGTTGTGATAAGCCAAACCCACCCCCACATAACGTGCACTAACTATTTTTGCTGGTCCCTTTGGCAGTCAGTAATCTTTTTATCAGTTTGAAGGATGTGCAGGACCTTAGTTTTTGCAAATTTCCATGTTTCTCTCCTGTTCAAGTAGAGTAGAGCAGAGCACAGTAGGAGCAGCATGTCATGGGGTGGAGCAGTGGGTAGGGTTCCTTCACCAGAAGCCTTCGAAATGGGACGTCCTAGTTGCAGCTCTGTGACACTGTTAGCCTTCAAAAGTGGTCTCTGATAGATGCATCCAGTGAATAGGGCCAAAGAGAGAGAACTTCCTGCCAGAGTCCTCAAAATTCTAAGTTTCACAGTCTACAAATACTGTCACTGTTTGTCTCCATTCCAGTTGCTGTTGCTGTCATTGTAACCGTCAGTCCCTGCCCTCATCACTGATCCCTGTCACTATCCAGTCCCTCTTACAATCTCAGTTCCCTTCTTCTCTGGCCTAGTCGCCTTCCTGATCCTTCTTAATATCCCAGTCCCTGTTTTTATTGTGGTACCTATTCCTGACCCTTGTTACTATCACAGTCCCTGTCACTGTTTCTGTCCCAGTTCCCACCATAATTCTTGTCACTATTCCAGTCTTTGTCACTGCTTTGTTTACAGCCACCTTTCTGATTCCTGTCACCATCCTGGTCCCCATCACAGATTCCCTCCCAGTCGCTGTCACTGTGTCTACCTCAGTCCCAGCCACTAGCTTAGTCCCAGCCCTTATTTTGTCTTAAATCTCTTTCCAATCCCTGTCTCTGGCCTAATCCCTGTCACTGTCCCAGTCCCAATCCTGATCCTTGTCTCCCACATAGTCTCTGTCACACTACATACCACTCCTTCTCCAGTGACAAGTCCCTATCACTGTCTCTATCTGGATCTCTGTCTCTGTGCTGGGAAATGTCATTGTCTCTGTCCCAGTACTTGTCATCATCTACATCTGTCTCCATCCTAGATAGAAGTTTGTCACGCTTCCGGGTTTCGCCCCTCCGAACTCCACTTCCCAGAGGGCTATGCTTGATGACCTCACACTCACCTGCTCTCAAACGGACGCACCCATTCGTTCGCGGTCACCTGAGTTTTAGTCAGCTGTCTTTACAGTGTGTATTTAATCCCCGCGTTCTCACATGCTCTTCGCGAAGCTTTGCCAACTTGGTTAGCAATTCTGAGCGATCTTTCTGACTTATATCCCTTTCTGGTTTTGACCTCCTTTCTGTTTTCGACTACCCTTTTGGCTTTGTCCTCCTGTCGTTTGGTTTATCAGGCTCTGGTTATCGATCTCTGTTCTGGCCTTTCTCTCTCCCTTTTGCCTTACACCCTGAACTTGGTTGCCTTCGCTGACTGCCTCTTTCCGGTTTCGACCTTTGCCTGTCCCTGACTACGTTTCTAGCCCTACCCCCTTGTTGATTCTGCATTGCTGCTTAGTTTGTTCACTTCCTTGTATAATGAACATTCTGCCTTGGCTTTTTAACTCTGCACGCGTCGACTCGGAGTCTTTTGTCCTGACAGTTCTAGATATTTAAATATCTTATATGATTTTAATTCAGAAAAAAAGTCATTGTTATGCATACAGTAGCAATTTGTCATATTTGTTATTTTTAGAAATTGGAAAAAAACTATTTGGAAAAAGTTGGATAGCCAGAAAATGAATGGGAAAAGGTCAGCAGTACATACTTGAACCAGGAAACTTGACAGATTTAATGTTATTGTATCATGTAAATTAAGGCTATGTAATAATTAGAAAAAGATATAATTACACTGAAATAGATTAACATATAACATATATAGGGGTGTATATTATAATAATAACTCTAGACTAAGGAATATAGGAAAATACATTGCATTAGCCCATCTATATTTAATAGAGCTCTTCCATACAAAACTTCATTCTATAGTATTAAATAATACAAGAGAATCAGGACTTTAACAGAGAACTGTTTGTAATGCACCCTGAATGTGTGCGAGTGTTTCTGTGTGTCATCTGAATTTGTATTAAGGGGAATTTTCTGCACTCCTGGCTTCCTCTCAGACACTTGGTTTGGGATGATGCCTGAGAAGCAGTGGAAGAGACGTGACTCCGCATGATCAGGCATGAAGTCAAAGGTCATGGACACAGGCACAGACGGTTGCTTGAAGCGCCTTTGTCCTCCCTGTGAACCCCAGCTGCTGCCTGCAACTTTACAGGCCAAGAAAAATGAATAAATAAGATATCAGTTCCACCAAGAACCTTCTCTGGAGTCCTCAGGAGCCAAAGCATTTTACAAGTCGAATAGTGGTACGAGTTCTGAATCAGACTACAGGGAGAAAAACAGAGGACTGGGGCGTCCACAACTGCCAGAGAGAGAGAGAGAGAGAAGAAATGTAGAGATATGGAGGGAAAATGAGAAGTAGAGAGAGAGAGAAACGGAGTGAGGACATGTGGAGACATGGAGAAAGATAGGGGGAGGTGAGAGAGAGAGAGAGAGAGAGAGAGAGAGAGAAGCAGAGAGAGAGAAGCAGAGAGAAAAGAAAGAAGGTAGACAAGGAGAGAAAAAAGAGAAAGAATGAGAGGTGTAAGGGACACAAAAAAGGAAAAGAGAGAGAGAAAGGGAGAGAGAGGGGGAAAAAACAAAGTGAGAGAGACTGAGGAACAAAGACAATGGCAGAGAAGAAAAAGATAATGAGAACAAGAGAAGAGAATGGAGAGGATTAAAGAAAAAAGAGAAGGAGAGAAAGAAAGAGAGTGAGGAATAAAGAGAGAAGGAGAGTGAGGTTCTTGTGAAGAGAGATAAGGAGAGGTAATAAGACAGACAGAAAGAAAGAGAGGGAAAGAGAAAAGAGATAAGGAAAGAAGGAAGATGGAGGGAAGGCAAGAAAGAGAGAGATGTGGCTGGAAGAGCGAGAGAGACACAGAGACAGAGAGAGGTATTCCTATATCAGTGTTCTTTGGCCCCAGGGACGATGTCTCAGATTCAGCAAGTTATCCATAACAACTCATCTTAGTACTTCTG
>CM067477.1:33707726-33725529 GCA_034552555.1 Semaprochilodus insignis
CTCTCTCTCTCTCTCTCTCTCTCTCTCTCTCTCTCTCAGTAACGTGGCAGAGGGTTGATGAATGGACCAGTGAGGAGCTGACTTGGCACTGCAGCTGTTTGAGTTGGAGTGACTCAGTAAGCATCTTTTCAGCTCCCATTTTTCATCGGAGAGGGAGAATATGGCAGAAAGAGAGAGCGAAAGTGAAAATGAGAGAGAACAGAGATTGGAGCGGGACTAAAACATTGCTACGTCATGACACAATCAGTTTTCTCCTAATGGATAGAGGGGGTTGGGGGGGGGCAGAGAGAGGTTTGGCACAGATGATTAATCTGTTAATAACCCACTGGACGTGAAACTGCAAAATTGATATTTCAACTTGATATATTATTTGTCTCATTTCAGGATTGTTGGAGCTTGCTATAAAACTATTGAACTGATGTCTAGTCATTTTTGCCTGGTTTTAGTGACATTATCTCACTGCGTTGGCAAATGTTTTATAATAAACAAATTTATCTGAGTTGGATCATTCTACTTACTCAAAAGGAACAATGTGTAAGATGATGCAACCTGTTGAACTCATGCTTCAAACAATAGGACATATCAACAAAAAGCTGTGGCATCCTCCCCTACCATAAGAAACAAGGGAAAGCACAGTTCTTGTTGCTAACATTAACAGCTGTTCCTTTACCACTCAAGACGAAACTGTACTGAAATGTACTTACTGAGTTTACTCTCTATTTCATTGGCTATCTGTGTTTAAATTATCTAACCGGAAGCAGAATCTTCAACATGATGGACCAAAGGTTTGAATACAATTTCAGGCCAGCAGTGCTACTTCATCCTCTGGTGTTGGACTAATAGCAGACTCAACTTTTCTGTGACTCCCTATCATGTCTTGAGGTACAAAGGGATATTACAAGACAACACAGGCCAGGGGTTGCTGGCTAGCATGCTAAATTTATTATAAATCTCTGTAAAATGATACTTAGATGTCTTTGACATACTGCCAAATTGGTTATTTCTTCACATTCTCTTGATACTTTTAATTGATTTCAGAATATTTAAAACTAAAATCTCACACGTTACACCTTTAAAACAAACAAAAAAGTCTTTAAACAGGTCAAATTATCTGATCACAAACTTACATCAGTCTTCACATGAGAAGTACAGGATATATTGACTATATATAAGATCATTTCACCTGCCAAGGTGCATTTTGTTTACTGTGTACAGTCAAGGCGTACACATACTGCACCTGTAAAACAAGCAAAGACAGTCTAGAAATAGGTCAAATAATCTGATAACAAACTACACGAGAATAAAAGGCATTTTTCCTGGTTTGAACTTGCTTCCTAGCCATGCCTTTTCATGCTATTGTGAAACATTTCTCAGAAATGTCCAAAAGGCCCAAACTTTGGGATTTGATTGATGTTTGATTCAGTTTAAAATACTGTATGTTCTCATATTTGGACCATCACATCACAACCTAAAGGGAAAACAATGAAACAAGACATAATGTTTTTATGTTGAAAACAGACCCGCAAGACTCTCCTTCTGTACTGATGAACAATGATGTGAATAACTCATGGTCTATTTTTCTGTTTCTCCTATGTATGTATTAGTTGCTTTGGCAGTAATGCAACTTGCATTTGTGCCAGTACTGAACTGTACTGACTGAATGTGTAGTCTGTCTGTATTATCTGTCTGGGTGTTGCAGTTGAGATATTAGGTGGACCTTTTGTCTATTCTACAGTATTTCTCTGTGGTGGTCTATATATATATATATATATATATATATAGATGATCAATATTTATTGAGCTATACATACAGAAGTCTGTCTCTCAGTATGGCGTCGGGCCGCCGTGTTTGCTAACCCAACATGCCAGATGTCTCGGTATGGAGCTGTAGAGGTTCCTAATGGTGTCCTGTGATAATCCATCCCATGCAGCTTGAATATCCTCACACAGTTCCTGCAGATGTTGCGGTAGGGGTGGGGTGACACCAGGCCGCCTTCTTGGTGTGACCACGGTGCTTCTACACATGGATTTGTTGGTCGTCTCCACCAAGACAAAAGCGGGAGTCATCACTGAAGATGGCGCCATGACAGTCTGGTATGACACCATTGCAGTCTTTGGTGACGTTGACGTGGTGTTAAGGACAGTCGTCGTAACGGTCTACGTGCATGTAGTCCTGCGTGGTGCAGCCGTCTGACAATTGTGCTGCGCTAACAGGATGACTCATGGAGGACATCACTGCTTGCTGTATGTCTTAGTTACAATCAGGATTAGCATTAATTCAGACTGTAAGTGACTACATGTTGGCAAATGAGTGATTACTGACAGTAGCCTGGCTCAGGATAAGGGGCTCCATTTAGCATGTCTGTTTTTCCCACAAAATACTGCAATATACAGAATATTTTTACTGCTGCGTGTCAACCCACACGGCCTGTCTACTTCAGTGTGCATCACTGTGTGTGTGCACATGTTAGAAATTGCCTTGCCTTAGGTATCGGGATCCCCATTGCCGATATTTAAGTCCTTTAACCATAGCCCTAGTTCATATACAAGGAAGCTTCTCCTCTGAGCTTCTACTGACAAATAAAAATGCCTGTGACATCAGGTTTTTCTTCAACATACTGCTCCCTCAACACTTTCATTCCTAGTTGATTAATTATCTTCTAAATTGCTCATTTTCTATTGTCCTCTTTCTCTTGTTTAAATGGATTAGTTGCTTTGGCAGTAGTATAAGCTGTATCCATGCCAGTACGCAAGCATGTGTGTAATCCCTCAGTATTATCAGTTTGGGTGTTCCAGATGAGAAATTTGATGAATTGTTATCTTTTACAGTTTACAGTGTGTGTGATTATTCACGAAGGAACGCCATCATTCAGGGTAGGAACCATACTATCCAATAACCAACAATAACACACTGGCGGATCCCAGCTCCCTAAAGCTGTGGATCACCGGTGTGCTGAAACGACAACGCCCAAATCTTCAAGAGTAAGAATCTAAGAAAATATGCAGTTACACCTTCAAAGTCAGGGATTAATACTCTTGTCAAATGTAATTATTTATGTACACTATGCTAATTTTACGTTAAACGGAAGCCTCAACAAATAAATATAGTACAAATCTGTTTACCAATTAATGTGTCCAACCTATAACAGCAGTTGTGAAAATCAATCAACTGATTTTCAATTCAAACGAGAAGCTGGTGAATATGAAGCTGCATATAACGGTCCCACCATTAAAGGTGGGGAAGGAAAAAAAGCTGTGGAATTAAAAGCTGATTTCAGTCTTGCAGTCTTCATGTTAGTAGTATTTTTGTATTATAGTATTATTTAAGGAGATATAAGCTTTCAAAGTATCTTACCTGGAGTTTTAAACACTGAGCTACCGATACATAGGTGCTACAGTAGGACAATTAGACTAAATTAGAATTAGAAACTGAATTTGAATTTAGAACCATTGACCAATTGCGCTTACGCCCAGAGGAATTTAGTCCACATATAACCCATTCGTGCGGTGAAAAGCCCACATACACACACTCTAGTGAACATACTCATTAAGGGGCAGCCCTATCCACCGCACCCGTGGGAGGCAGGGATAGCACCACCAAATTCCAGCTTCCACTTCAATGTAAAATGTGAAACATGAAAGTCTTGTTCTCTACAGCCAGTGTGAGGTTTGTTCATTCTGGAGCTACTGTAGCAACACTGCCTCCGTTGGAACAACTCAAGCCAGCACTGAAGCTGTCCACTCTCCTGACTCCTGAATGTTCCTGAATACCCCAATTTCCATCAACTTGGTGCCGTGACCCAGATTTCTAACAATCTTTTTCTTTTTTAATGCAAATGTATTGTGTTATTTGATTAGAATGTAAACAGTTATTATTATCATTATATACCCTTACTGGGTCTGCATCTTTTTCATTCAATTCATTCAATTTCATATTAACACTTTAAACAGTATTTTTGACAGTACCAGTATGAGACTGGAGAGCTAGATATCACATGGGACTCAGTAATGGCTGACGCTGCAATGGTAAAAGTGTACCAATCTCTGATTAGGAAATTAAACCCTGGCCGCTTGCCTTAGTTAAAATATACAGTATATTTACAGGTCTTGATTACAGGAGTGACAATTTACTCATTAAAGCAGTTTTCAGATCAAAACATTGACGTCTGCAGAGACAAAGGAGCCTCAGCTTGCCTCACTGACTCTCTGAGGCTCTTATATCATCATCATCATTTGTGTCACTGCTCTAATTTTCAAACTCATTTTCATGCATTATTTAAACAAAGGGATACGCAGTGGTCCAAAGAACTGATTTGCAATTCCTTTTGAGTATAAATGAATATATAATGCAATTCTATGTTGTTTTAATACAAACAAGACAACTTATCATCCCCGTAGTAAACGTCAAAAGTGTTACAGGACGGGCAAATACGTGCATGTTTACCTTTAAAACAAGCCAGTGAATGCTCACCTATAAAACAAAGGGTTTTATGACCCAAAGTTGCCATAAATAACATTAATAAATAAAAGGCAAGAGAAAACAATTTGAAAAAGAGGCTTGCAAAAGCTAAACAATCATAAATTTCTGTTTTATGTTTTGAAGAAAACATGGTTACAGGCAGTGAGGACCCTCGAGAAGAATATGATATAACACCTTACGTGACAAACCTTCTCCCCACCCTGAGGCTCTGAACACTGCATTTATAAGAAAGCACAGGAAATAAATTGTCTTAAAAGTTGAGAAGAGTTGATTATCTATTTAGAGTTAATTAAATCAAGACATTCTATTCCTTTCAACGGTGAAATATATTCCCACAACTGATTAAACTGATTTAGATTAAACTGAACTATTAAACTGATTCAGAATGAATTGATCGCAGGTTCCACCCTAAATGTAGGGGTGGAAAAACTCCACCATTTTTGGAAATCTGCCTTGCTGCAGATTCAAGCCTCTCGGTTCTCCCTCTGCACCTACTATTCCTCCACACTACAATTATCTGAATTCCTCACATGTTCTGAACCGACCAATCAGGGACTGGTTTCCAGATTGCACTGTCCAGACTACTGATGATATACACCTGTTTCTAATCATGTCTTGTGTACCTGCATACCTGCATACCTGTTGGTTTCTCTCTTATCTTGGAAAATGATTGCCCCCTCAGGTGTCAATAAATCTTCCCCATTGGGTTTTATCTGCAAGTACCTGGTTCGTTTGCCTATAGCATGTCAACTCTGAATCTACAGAAATCAGAACAAAGAGCTTATTTAAGAAGCAAGGAAGCAAATACAGAACATTCAGTAAAAAATAAATTAATAAAATATAACTCTGGAATGCACCACATTGAAAACAATACGGCAGCACATTACATGATTTCACATCATTATTTTTTTTAATAAACAGTTATTTTAATGTTGATTCTTAAAAAAAGAACAAATATCTAATTTGATATTTAAAAACAAGCAGTTGGGACAGTACAGCAATTACCAGTCTGTAATACTGCCATTTCTTAACAAAGTTAAACGACTTTGAGACTGAAGACACCAAGTGATGAAACGTTTCAGGTGTCATTTCGTCCCATTCTTCATGTAAACAAATTTTAAAGTGTGCAACACTACGAGGTCTTTGTCGCTGCATTTTGGATTTTAAAACATTCTACACATTCTCTACTGTGGACAGACTCGCCAGTCAAGCAACAACACCCTCTTCTTCTGCAGCCATGCCTTTGTGATGTCAGCAGAATATGGTTTTGCACTGTCCTGAAATGTTGAAATATGTAGGGTCTCCCTGGACATCAAAATACATCATGAAGCAGCGAATGTTTCTCCAAATCTATATGTACTTTTCAGCAGTATTGTTGCCAGCACAGGTCAGATACCTTTGCCAAAGTTGCTGACACAACCCATGACAGGCCCCAGCTTTTTGGACTTGATGTTGGTCTGGATGGTGCTTCTTGTCTTTGGTCCGGAGCACATGACGTCCATTCCTTCCATTGAAAAAGTTTGTAAAAGTGATTTGACTGATCACAACACACATTTCCATTGGTACATCCCAGATGCCTGTGAGTCCGGAGAGACGTTGACAGTGCTTCCGGACAACACAGTTCTCTTTTAGGACGGTAAAGACACAATTGAATTGTTTGACAAAGTATATAAGCCCATGTGGTTGCATGGCTTATAGATGAAAGACAGCTCTTGATGTAGTGCCACTGGAGGGATCAAAGAGAGAGGTTATTTAACTTAGGTTTGCTCCATTGTAACACTACAATTCCTCCAGATTCCTTGCATCTTTTAATTGTCATGCTCCACAGTGGGTGGAATGTCTAAATCCCTTCTTTGAGGAACAATGGGCATCATTTACCGTCAATTCTTTCCAAGAAATGTCTTCGTATAACCAAGCAAAGATTCTGATATTCACCAGTGTTTTCTTGTGTGGGACTTTCGACATTTTTTTTATGATCTTTCCCAAAAGAACATTTAGGAAAAGCCAGGATGACGTTGGTGAATGAGGACCGTTGTTTTTAAATATTTCAGTAACTTCTCATGTATTTGCTGGCAACCTGGTGATACTCAGCCCATCTCTGTCTCCTAAGGGAACATGCCTTTACTGAAAGCTGCTTTTGTACCAAATCAGGAATACAATCACTGTTTTAAATCATGGTGACATTTTATTTTGAGTGGTTCTTTTTAGATTAATTAAACACTCAACAAATTTATATCAACAGTACATTAAGGACATCAGAACCAGGTTTACTGGCCAGGTATGTTGACACATACAAGGAATTTGGTTTTGGCAGTTTGTGTGTCTCTCTACTGTACCAATATACACATAACTAACTGACAGTGCACAATATACACAATAAATACAGATATTTACAGTATACAATCTACACCATATACACAATGGCTCCACATATACACAATAAATACAGACACTGTACAATATACAACCTATAATATAGCAGCAGTGGGGCAATAAATAAAACTTGGTTATTGGTAACTTGGTTTTATTTGGAGGGTTAGGGCCAGGAATGAGGTTAGGATTAGGTTTTGGCTTGAAGTTAGCATTAGGATCAGGGCCATAGTTAGGGTTAGGACTATTTGGGGTTGATATCAGGGTGTGGATTAGGGCCAGTGTGAGGGTCAGGATTCAGCTTGAGGTTGAGGTAGTAGTGAGGTTGCGGTCTAAACAGGGCCAGGGTAAAGGTTAGGGTTAGGGTTTTGGGTTGAAGTTAAGGGAAGGGTTAGGTACAGTGTGAGGGTTAGGATTATGTTTTGGGTTGAGGTTAAGGTTACCGTCAGTATTATTGCCAGGGTGAGTGTTAATGTTAGGTTTGGGGTTGAGGTTAAGGTCAAGTTCAGGTCATAAACTGGCCCTCTCTCCAGTGTGAGGAAGGGAGGACATGTGGTCTTTACGCCACACATGAGTGCGAGCCAGAGAGAGACTGAGGGGTGAAGGACTCGTAGAGAGGGCTGAGTAAGCCTGTTATTTGAGTTCCGTTTTGGTTTGGTTGGCACGTTATGTCTAAATAAAGCACTCTGGTTCACTCGCGCTGGGTGTTTGTATGTGTGTCTTTGGGTCTTGTCGAGGTTTCCCGGTCAGTGTGCTCGTCCCCTCCCCCGGCAGAGCCACAGTTCCAACGTTTTTTGGAAAGTATTGCAGGCTTAAATGAAGTTGACTGGCAAAACATAAAATACCCTATGTTTATATTGTCTGCAATTAAATACAAGCCAAAGAAAATGTCAGAAATCACTGCTTTCTTTTCTCATTTGCATTTCCATACCATCTCAACTGTTTCTGAACTGGGGTTGTAGACTCTCAAGTCAGACCTGGTTATTATAGTTTATGTCTATATCATCAGGTGAGCTAAAACTGTGAAACTCTATTCTGTCGGCCGGGTCAGTGGAGTAAGGTTTCATCGCTACCGCTTTAACATGTGTTAACAGCGCATTTGATCACATGTTCTGGATTCGGCAGAAAAGATGCAGTGACTGACCGCATGTGTCACGGAAAACTGTTAGGCTTCATCCGTCACATGTTAATGGTAACTACTGTGCAATGGAGATTGACCAAGACGGGGGAAATAAAAAAAAGCATCTTTCCCTCTGAGTAAACCGTATTCTCAATATGAGGAGTTACTGCACTGATATGTACGGTGGCCGAGAGCTAGCTAGCTTAAAACGGCTGAGAGCTTTTACAGCCCACGTGGTTTAGAGTCACCTGTTTGTCTCTTTCTTCCGTCTGCTCTTTTAAAAACTCTAAAGACCTTCACCAGGAAAAACCAGCTGGATAAAACGCATGCCACAAAATGGACAAATCATGCTTTAGCGTCGTGACCATCTCAAACTCCACCCACTCTACCACTGCCAAACAGTTTGATTGACAAGGGTCCTCAACAAGCACTTCCTGTGTGTTAGACCCGCCCTTTCCTCAGAATTCACAGTGTGTAAAAGTGTTACTGGTAAAAGTGTTTCACGTCTTATAAAATTGTTTTTGCTTTTGTAATTTTGTTTTCTTGAAAGTAATTTTTTTCGTCTGTAAATTTGTTTTTATTTTTGTAATTTTGTTTTCTGAAATGTTAATTTGTTTTGCACTTCTCTGCGATAACAGGACCCCCCCCCAGTTTGTATTTGGAAATGTGTATGGGATGGAGGTGACCCCTTGACCCCTCTCTCTTTGTCTGAGCAGGGTGGAAAGTGACCCTGCACCTCTTTGGCATGTAAACAATACTCCCTGTTCTCACTTGTGTGAAGTGAACAGACGCGTATTAAATTATGAAGATCGATTCGCCTGAGCTCCTTCACGTTCTGTTTGCGTTGGAACGGGCCGATCCCCTCTCTCGGGATGGCGAGGGAAAGAACCGACGCCCCGGGAAAACACTCTGCCTTTATCATGATACTTAACAGCAGCCATCGGACAAGAAAAAAGACAGGAAAATGAGAGCGAAAGAATGAATTTCCAGTCTGGAGAGGAGTCTACTGCTATTAGCGCAGTGATAACTCAACCAATCGTAGGAAACCTCCAACAAATACATATACACTCCGGCAACTGTATCCCAGAGGCCCATTCTCTGACCCGACACACTGTGGCAAGTGTTCCTGAGCAGAGAAACACACACCTACAAACCACCCAGACAGAGCAGGAGCCGTTAGCTTTTAGCGGGATAACATTAAATCATACTACACACATTTATAGCTGCTAAATAAAAACATTCTGTGTAGTTCATGCATTGAATTGCTTAGGAAAGCTTTTCCAGTAGAATCTCAACTCAAATTTTGCAGCCATTTCCTCAACCAAACATGTAAATCCTAGTCCTCACCATGTTCTACAGAGCTTGTTTTCAGACAGGTCCTCAAGGACCCCTAGGCGGTCCATGGTTTAGCTGTGGGTTTATATGTTGTGTGTTGGGACGCAGAACATCTAATGCTCCCTATGGACTAGCTTTAGGATGACTGTTCTACAGGGATGTCTTTAGCCTCTTAGTCATTGTAAGGCCAAGCGGTCCTGAACCCAGACTCTAATCAGTTCAAATGCGTTGCCACCTAGACATGGTTATACATAGAGTATTTACAGATTGTGCCCGCACAGTTTCCTTAGCACAGTTAGCTGAAGTTCTCAATTGGGATCACTCAAAGTATTTGCTGATTGACTTTGCAATTGCATTACATTTGTCACTTCAACTGGCATTGTTTCACAACCAAAACCAGTCCAAAAACCTGCAGTTCGAAATCAGTCATCAAAAAGGCGAATGCCAACAACAGCTTTATTACAGGTGTTTTCCAAGGGTTGCAAAAGTTTGGGTACCCCTGGCTAAACATCAACAACAGATGGAAAAAGAAGCTTGTCTTGCAATTCCACGCTGGCGCAGAACTGGACAATGGTAACCGACTCTACGGCAGAAAGGATACTATCGAGACTGTGCTGACCATCTGATTCACTCCCTAGTTTGGGAATAGCGATGTCTCAAACCCTCCAAAGAATAACGAGAGCAGCTGAGAAGATCATTAGAGTCCCCTTCCCTTCAATCATCAGAACTACCACACACGCTCCACATAGGCCAGCATAGTAACCCTCCTACGGATGTTTTCCCCCTCCTCCCATCTGGCAGACAGTACCACAGCATCCGGGCCAAGGTTCTGTGACAGCTTCTTCCCCCATCCTGTCAGGATCCTCAACCAGGTGTCCTCCTCCATCCACTCCCCTACTTAATCCCTTCCACACCACACTTAATACTCACAGTAGCCAGTTTAATACGTGACATCTTCTTAAGCTGAGCTATCAACATCTATCCCTCAAAGACTAGCCAATATGGATAATACATTATCATGCTGCTATCTGTAATGGTCTACCTATGAATAGCACTATGCTATGCTGCTCTAACAGAGTACATATCATTTACACATATAATTAGCTTGCCTATTTAAGACTGCACTATTTGCAAGGCTCTTTCTTTAATACTGACTTGTCCAGTGTATTTATTTGCACTGTACTGGTGGGCTGTGAGCCTAATTTTGTCCCACATGTGTTTATACGACTGTAATTTAATGTTGTACTGCAGTGATTTGTTTAATTAATATATATATATATATATATATATATATATATATATGGTGGCATGCAAAAGGGCAACTCAGGTCAACATTTGTTACTGTGATAGATGAACTGATCTCCAAAAAAAGAATAAAGTTAGGGATGATAAAACAGAAGGATAAAACATTTTTTCTTGGGCGAAAAAAAAAAAAAAAAAAAAAAAAATAACTTTTTACCAAGCTCTCAGACATTAATTAGCTTGTTAGGGCTATGACTTGTTTACAGCCATTGTTATGAAAGACCAGGTGATGCAAAAAAACAAAGCTTTACAAAGACTCCTCAACCTTGTTTCAACAATCAGCAGCTGTGGGCTCCCGACAGCTGCCTAGCCCTCGGAAAATTACAATAATTGATGCCCCCAAAGAGGAGACTATAAGAAGATAGCAAAGTGTGTGTTTTGTAGTGTGTGTGTTGCAACAAGGCCCCCGAAGAACGGTGTCTCACTCCGACTTAAACTTTTGTAGGGGATGTAGAGATTATTCTACTGAATTGAAGTAAAAAATAAAAGAAAAAAGCCGCAGGACCTCAGACTTTTTGTTTTGAATGACTCTGTGCCTTAATGATGTTTATTTTATTAAAGCAAATGATCAAACATTCCATTAAGTCACTAGCAAAACAATCAAGCTCAATTTCAGTAGAATTAAAAACACTAGCCAGTACACGACTAACAAGCACGTCTTGAACAATTGTACACACACAGAATCATAACATAACGACACACGCAAAGTTTACTCAGAAAATATGGTAGTTGTGCTACTGAAAATCCAGATTTTGGGACACTTCAACACAATGGCATCTAACCAGTCACAGGGACATGGATGCAGTATCAGTTCCTGCCCTAAAATGCAAGGGTGTAAGGGCTGTTTATGGACTATTTATGGACTACAGCTGTTTGTGTTTTGGTACTGACATGAAAACGTGGGACAGTAAGTTTTTATTTAAAATTTAACTCATGATGAACGACTGTAAATATATACATATAATATAATAAGTATATAAATATATAATATATACATATAACAAAGTTTTAAAACGTTTACAAATAAATGTTGAAATTTTGTATTAGGGTGTGTTAGGTTGGACACTGTCCAATAAGAAGCACCATATGTATGATGTATTTTTAGACATTCAACTTCCGACTGTTTTGATTAATGCCGTGGGTTAAAAAAATAGGTCATATATAACCGCAATAAAGACAAAAAATTAGTAATCTGTGACTGAAAAGAGCCTAATAGTGTGAAATCCCTCCACGAGCACCAATAACAGCTGTGACTGGATTGGGCATGTACTGGACAAGTTTCTGGATGTAGACCACATCAATGTTCAGACACTTTTACATCAAAGAATTGAGTAGTTGAGCCGGATTTGGTGGATGTCTTCCCTGGCACAATTCCTAGGAGAATTCCCTGTAGACTGGGATTTTACCACTGCTGACCAGACACCTCCATACATCTGCAATTTTAGCTATTATACAATTTAAGGTACTTTCTAGTGGGAGGTGTCAGTTACAAGCCCTTAATTTCTTGTAAAAGAAAAGTGTTTTGCTAATGTTTTTTTTCCCCTTGAAGATGAAGGATTGAGATTTGAGTTTAATTTTAGTCTGTAGACAGAGCCTGAATTTTAGAGCAGGAAGCGAGACCTCACCTTGTCCCTCATGGCTGTATTGGTAAGAGCAGGTACATCCCATTGTTAAGAATTGTGACTATATAAACTTTTTTTTTTTTTTTTTGTGTCTACTGTTGTTCACTTGTGTGCTTGCCGTGTACTGCCTAGTGTTTTTATAGGTCTGGTCATAATCAGTCTATATATTATAAAGTGCATATTGAATTAGCTAAGAGTCACTACTGAAACGTGGTAAAGGTTCAGGAACGTTATGATTGTTTTGGTAGTGACAAATTGGAATGTTCAGTCATTCACTTTGTTCACAAGTCACCAAACATCTTATGACTGTCACATCCTCTCTTTCTTTCTGTGTCAGCCGTTGTTTACCTTCCCTTGTGTGTCTTGCCATGTGCTTATGTTGTAGTTTGTTCCGTCTCCTTTCCTGTCCTGCCTCATTGTCATCTGTATCACCTGTGTGCAGTTTTTAGCCCCGCCCCCTCTCATTACCCCAGGTGTTTTATGTTTGTTCACTGTGTACGTCCCCCGGTTGTCTGCTTTGTTTCTGCTGGTCTAGTTGACTTCATGTCCCTTTGTCTTTTGTTTTCATTCTGTTTTGTTCATTCTGTATTTTTGTTATTGATGTTCTTTCTTTGTTTTGTTGCATCTGTGGATTAGCTGTCTTCAGAGCCAAAGACTTGCAGATGCATCCTGCCTCTTTGTCTCTCCCAGCATTTCAATGATTTATTTCTTTTTGTTATTCCAAACTACACATATCTGAAAAGCATATTAACTCCATCAGAGTATTTATGGAGGCACAAATGACTAAATAAAGCACAGACAACTATAAATATGTCCATTTACTATAAATTGTAGGTCATACAAAGTAGTTCACACTACTTGTTTCCCATGTGGTTTGTTTTTACTAGAGCACATACACAGAAAGGGGTCACTCTATATTGCCACTTTTGGCATAGAACAAGTGGTGGTAGGGGTTTTGGTTTATAAACTTTGTAAATACAGAAATATAAGAAACCATGTCTTTTGTAAGTAAGCCATCAAGAAATTCTACATGAAAGATAGAAGGAAGCTATACTGTGACTTTGACAGCATTTAAATGTCAAAATTGTCTATTTGATCTTCTATATTAGTTTTCATGTTCATTAATATAATCAAATAGTCTCAAAAGTCAAATCAAATACTTTTTTTGTTACTCCAGACTACACATATCTGAAAAACATTAATTATACTACACCAGAATATTCATGGATGCACAAATAACTCACATAAAAGCATAGACTATTATACATCATCATAATATATGACTATATACTATACGTGTTGGACTTAAGTTAAAGTCATCTTGTAGAAACCGTTTGGGTTGATTTGAATATATCATCACTGTCCAAAGGAAAACAAGTATCGCCACAATGGGAACTTTACAGGAGAGGGCAAAAATCTATATTAATTCTAATATAAGTCTAATGTGGAACCAGACTTTTTACCGAGCAGTTCTGATCCATTTCTGTTGCTCCATTCATCATGAGATTTCCACACAGTGTAAACAGCAGCTGCTGTGTTCAAATGGTGCATAAAAGTAAAAATTGGTTACAGAAGCCAAAAGGGGGATGCAGAGAATGCAAAAGGTAGCACTGTTCTGGTGACTTCACAAAGTCCATGTAGAGTCTGAGCAGAGTCGCAGGGGTGCATGAACTGCACGTGCCCACCCAGCTCCTGCGGCTAAACAGTGAGCTACAATGGTAGTTTCCATGGTTTTTGTTAAGCATGGAGGCACTCCAGAAGCATTCACTTGTATGTTCAATGGCCAAGTCAAGTATATGTAGATGAGGTTTTTGTCCTCTCCTGTAAAGTTGCCATTTAGACAGTGTCAGTAGATATATTCGATTCAACCCAAACGATTTCTACAAGATGACTTTAACTTATTAGAACCACCTTCATTCCTTTGTGGCTATAGTGTTTAAGAATGTATAGTCAACAGTCAACATCGCCATATACAATCAGACTTTTTAATTCAGTCAATTTACATGCTTTATTGTTCAAAGTTGTACATATGAGGTAGAACTATATATATATCGTTGTTGTCCAAAGAAAAACAAGTACCTCCAAAATGGCAACTTTACAGGAGAGGCCAAAATCCAAATTGAACAATAATGGAAGTCAATGGAACCAGACGTCTTTCCATGCAATTTTGGGCAATTTCTGTTGGTCCATTCATCATAAGATTTTCACACAGTGTCAACAGCAGCTGCTGTGTTCAAATGATGCATAAAAGTGAAAATCAACAAAAATGGAAATATGTGGTTTTCATTGGACAGCGACGATATATATATAAAGCTAAATGCTGTATTATTTCTGGCACACCAAATCCAACTTGTAAATGTGTATACTAATGTATTTGGAGATCTGAGTGATTTTGGTGAATACAGCTAATTAGTGTAAAGGAAAAAAAGCAGCTGCTGTGTTCAAATTGCATTAAAGTAAAAAACGCTACAAATGAAAATACATGTTTTTCATTGGACAGCGACGGAGTGACCTACAAGTCAGGCAACAGAAAGTAATCAGACGGCATTACTGTTACATGCTGTTAGGCCTTGTGGTGCAGTTAGCGGGCGCAAATTCTCTCATGACATTTGTACTTTCTTGTAACTCTGGCTTGCAGCGGTTCCTCCAAGTTCTTTCTGACATAAAGCAGAATCTCTGAGACATAACCAGCTTAACCAACATCCAGAGTCATTCCCATTCGCCCCACAGTGCCGTTATTAAACCTAAATGCTGTGTTTCTGCTGCTAGTGATTAGCTCTGCTTCCACTCTCCATGGCCTCCGACCGAATCAAAACCAGACTGGAGTTTGTCTCTGCTGACAGCCGAGAACAGCTGTAAACATGGACAGGAACTGGCTATAAAATAATTACTGTAATTACTGTGATTCATACATCTGAAAGTACGCAAAATCCTCTTACAAACATCAAATCGCTGGTGCTTTTTTTTGTTGTTGTTGTTGTTCAAAACTAGCATCCATTCTTCAATTACATACAGACACACAGTTGTCGAGTCTTCCTTTTAGTGTGATGAGCATGAACCCTGGATGACTGTGCGTGTGTTCACACATCTGGTCTCTCTCACATGTTTAGAAGCTGATAGACATCACGAAAAATGGTTTGAGGGAGCCAATTCATCAAAACACAAAAATATTAGCTATAGGCCTAGCAAAGCAATTTTACTGCATCGGGCAGGCAGGACAGAATGGCAGCACAGACAGTCAGGCAGGGTCAGCACTGATGTCTTTTGGAATAAGTCTGGCATTTGAGCAGCTCAACTGCAAACTCACAGGAATTTGTGTGAATGGGCTCCCAGGAAAGGTTCTGAATGGAGTTTCCAGGCATGTAATATTTGGCAAATCAAATGACTTTGTATTTGCTCATAATGGTTCCTACCAACTCAGGTCAGCTTTAGAAGACTCTAGGGTGTATATTACGGAAAACTGAATTTCCCTATTTGTGTTGAAATGAATTACACTCATTATCAAAATAGTAGCTGCACAAACAGCTGCACCCAGAAGGAATCAGCCGACAGGAATGAAACTTGGTGGGTAAGTTTGGCATCGTGAGACATGCTAATGATTCAACTTTCATACTCGGCCACGCATGTGACGTAGTCAAGGATGGACCTTATCTCTGTACCTGACTGACCCACAGCCGGGATTGCGGACATTCAGCGAGCAGTGATGCCTCCATGAGTAGTTCTGTTAGTGCAGCACTATTGGCAGACGGTTGTACCACACATGACTACATGCACACAGACCGTTATGACGACTGTTCTTAACACCATGTCACCGTCACCAAAGACTGCAATGGTGTTGTACCAGACATGGAATCTTCAGTGACAAGTCCCGATTTGTCTTGGTGGAGACGACCAACGAATCTGTGTGTGGAGGCACCGTGGTCAGCACCAAGATGAACGGTTTGTTGTCACCTGTCACATGTCCAGAAGGCCTGGTGTCACTCCACCTCCACCCCTTCTGCACCATCTGCAGGAACTGTGTGAGGATATTCAAGCTGCATGGGATGGATTATCACAGGACACCATTAAGAACCTCTACAGCTCCATGCCGAGACGTCTGGCATGTTGCATTAGCAACGGCATACTGAGAGACACTACTTCTGTATGTGTAGCTCAATATATATTACCCATATCAGTCTGGTAACCTTTATCTTCCTTCCAAACGGCACTGCAATCTGACACTTCCATCTGGGTGCTTCTATGTTTTTGATGATGATTGTAATTTGAGGTAAACACTGGTAGAGTTTCAAAATGTAGCATTCACTCCTTAGGCCACGTGGTCTATTTACAAAAATGAAGTTGCGTAAATAAGCTGCTTGCAAGCAATAATGAGGGCTGTGACTGTGTCGACATGAAAGAAAAGCACAACTGCGACTTATTTTATATCAGCCAATCGTGTAATCATGAACTTCAGGAACAAAACATATAATTTAAGCATAATAAAATATGAAAACTGAAGGACTTCCAAAACAGGCAAAAATTGCATTTCATGCTGTTGTGAAAAGGGGGTGAATACTATTTGGATGGAAATAGTTGCATTTGAGGAGGATGGGTATCTCTAAGTGATTTCCTTCCCGTGCAAATCCACAGTATCAGTCATTTTTACGAACTGCAGCCTCCCAAGTCACAACTCTGTGGCTTTTATTAGCTTCTTCAGAACATCCTGTCTTCTGTTTAAGTTATCAGGCTTCTGAACGGTTGGTTCCTGATTGTCACCATCCATCTTGTAGCTGGTTGTCCTCTTCCTCTTTGTCCTTCAACTGTTAAAAGCATAATGGTCTTTTCCAATGAATAGGTTCTTCTCTGCATGTGTCTAAAAGACATAGAAAAGATTTGGTCAAGGATCCATCTCTTTGTTTTCTTTTTCACCCAAGGTATTCTCAAAAGTCTCGTCCAACACCAGAGTTCATAGGCATATATCTATACAGGACTACAAAGAAGACTATAACCTGGACAATACTTACCTTTTACAGACAAAACATCATAGAAATAATCTATAGAATTAGAAATAATCATGTTATATTGTAAGGTCTTGGCAAAGAAGGAGACCGGGCAATAAAGTGCTGTAGGCAAATGCTCTTTATTGAACAGAGCAGCAGTGGAGAAATAAGCCACCACTGGGAACCCTGTGGCTGAGAGGTCATCAACACGCACACACTTCAACCTGATGACAGCCGCAAACACTGCACCACTACACATCATTAACTGAACCACAGGAAACAATCTCTCTTACAGTGGGTCCTGTGCCTCCTTTGAGCTTTGGACCATCCATGGTTACAGGTAGCACTGTTCTGGTGACTTCACAAAGTCCATGTAGAGTCTGAGCAGAGTCGCAGGGGTGCACGAACTGCATGTGCCAATCCAGCCCCTACAGCTAAACAGTGAGCTACAATGTTGGTTTCCATGTTTTTTGACAAACTCAAGAAGCATTCACTTGTATTCTCAATGACCATATAATAATAATAATAATAATAATAATAATAATAAAATTATGTGTATATATATATATATATATATATATATATATATATATAT
>CM067477.1:33725883-33754808 GCA_034552555.1 Semaprochilodus insignis
ATATATATATATATATATATATATATATACACACACACACACATTTCTCTCATATGTACCACAAACGTGTAAGTTGACTGAAATTAAAAAGTCTGACTGTATGTGGTGAAGCTGACTGTTGACATTCTCAAACTAATGGCAACGCTATAGCCGCAAAGGTGATGTGCAACCAAAACATTTTGTCAATTTATTATTATTTAAGCGCTGACACTAAACACAGCCTATTTAACTATTATCGCATTCCTATAAAACTCAAAAAGCTAAATGCTGTATTAGTTCCAAAACCCAACTTGCAATTAATGTTAAATTATTTGGAGATTCAAGTGATTTTAGCGAATACAGCTAATTAGTGAAAACAGCAACTTTGCTGTGCACCTATTCCTGACACAGGTGTTTAGTTGCACACACGGCTTGAATGATCTCCATAGAAAAGCAGCAGTGGTGCTTTGAAACAATTGCACATGAAACTAAGTTCATCATGACCTTCGAAGTTTGACTAGAGTGGTACAGCACCCACCTGGCATTAGGCCATGGAGCAGTAAAATTTGGAGTTGAAGTGGCATTGGTGATCTATACCTTCATCCAGCACAAGAGCCTGATCACTCTTATGGTTGAATGTAATCTTAGCAACGTTCCATCAGCTACTGTAAAGCCTTTCCAGAAGACGGAAGGCAGCAAATAGGAATCAAACTACTCATCACTGCTTTTATTTACAGAAGGAACCTTGGCTGGCAGGGTGTCTACAAATATAGCCTTGTTACTGTGGATTGAATTCATTTGTGTGGTGGAAGCACAAAAAGCTGATATGGATGACAGCATATGTGTTTTTTGAAAGCATTCCCACACTGAGAGACCAGTCGTCCCACAAAGCCAACAAGTGAGCCTGCTAATGTAATCAAGAGCGGAACTCTGTACTATAATGGGGAGAGAAAGCGAGAGAGAATTAGAACAAGGAGATGCAGATTTTTGTCTTGTGAGATGGTTTCACTCATTACCGTCATGAGTGAAACCATCTCACAAGTGGTGTGTGTGATATCTAGTTTGAACTGTAACAAAATACCACAGAGTAAAACCCAAGCTCAGACAGTTTTCTCCCTTTCCTCCTCCGTTACAGTTGGACTGTATAATGTAATGATGTATTTTGCTCTTTATTTTCCATCTGAGTGTGATTTGAAAGCTTGTTCCGTTTGGAGAAATCACAAAGCTCTTGATATTGGCAGCCGGCGTGTTCTCCATAGAGTTTGAACAGATGTGTCAGATGTTCAGTATTCAACTGAAAAATGCATTATCAAAAAAAACCAAACAATGATTAGGGACACCGAGTGTTATGCCCCCACACTTGTTTTGGGCACTGTAGGATCAGTAACATGTGGCATAAAAACAAAAGCTGACTTTGAGACAAATGTGAAATGGTGAGTGAGAAGTTTACTGCATGATGAAGTTGCTGCGGTGGCTTTGGAAACCAACGACAGGGATAATTTTACACATGTTTTATTCATACATACCACTTTTTTGTAAACCTAAAGACTTTAGTAAGCCAATTTCAAGTTGTCCACCTGAGTAAAGCTATGTATTTATTTAAAAAAATCAATTTGTAATATATAAATATTTATTATTACAATTAGAGATATTTGATTCCTAAAGAATTTGTAGTGGGACTTCAGATTTTCAGCTTTTTGGTGAAATTATTTTCATCGTGCTGTACTTTTTAAATTTTTTGTAAAATAGTATATACATATTTACTATCACGGTTCGAAATATTTAACATAGTTATTACATTCAAGATGTTTTCACATGCTACAATAGCATTTTTGCATACAATGTACTGCAAAGTTTGTCCAGTCTTGCAACAGTTGCTATGAAACTGGATGAAATGGATGGGGCATGAACAGACCAACCTGATGCTACTTTTTGTGAGATGAAGTTATAATATAACATGAGGATTGTTTTATATTATATTGACCTAATTTAAGATGATTCCACATGCTAAGTCATTTTTTGCATAAATGCATGGTACAGCTTGTCCAACCTGGCAGCCAGAATGATGCATTGATGGGTGCAGCATGTGTAGAGCGACAGCATGCTACTTTTTTTATAGGATCCGTTTGTGACATTTCCAATTATTGACTACTCCACGGTGTTTCAGCCAATCACATCCATAGACATGAGCCTGCAAATCTGCATTTGATAGTTTTCACATGCTGGCCAGCACACTTCCTCTGTGCCTTTTCCCCGTCTTTCTGTCCGGATGAGGGCGGAACAGCAGTGGCTTTTTGCGAGTTCATGTTGTTCTGCTCGAGTACCTTCATTAAGCGGCGGAGCAAAGCGGCCCAGAGCGCTTTGCTCCACACAGGAAACGAGCGCTGAGGTTTCAGGGAGAGTGCCAACCGCAAAGACACCGAGACAAAGACAGAAATTTACCCCAATGTGCTGATGCACAACAAACTGCTGACGACCGCTTGGAAGCAAGACAATGAAAAATCTTCAGGGAGAGGTGTTTAGGTGTTACACGCTTACTCACATTCTCGCGTTCACCCTCTACTCTGTGCGAGTCATTGGCATTGGTCATGTGGCAACGTTTTATGGTCGCGCATGCTCGATGACATCACAGGAACGTGAGGTGGCCTTCCTGGACTGCGATGCTGGGCTGTTTCTAATTTCTCTCGCGAGCGCTTTCCACTCCCTCATATCGCTGGATTAACGCTCTCAGCTCGTATGAAGGGCTTCCACACTTTGCGAGGCAGTGCAAACCTGGCTGCGAGCTTTTATGAATCATAAGGCTTCCTGGCATTGTGCTCGGACTTCATTAAATGCGGGACCATTCGAAGGCTCCTGTGGTTAAATTTCCCAAGGTCTGGAAAATGACATGGCTGCAGGCACCACTTGCAAGCCTAGGCATGTGCACAGATAGACCCTGGGGCTTGAGTCCTTGCCCCTTTTGCAGAATGTGCCCTTTTGGTTGCTGTGTTTAATAATTTGTGTTTTATATAGCACCCACTAATGTTCAAAAACCATTTTGGCTTAACCAGGAATAAAGCTAGTGGGTTGGCTTGGGCTCCAGAAGATTCATTGCTCTTGGGCGCCCCCTGTAGTGCAGTACCAGCTGCCTCAGCAGGCCTCTGTCACAAATCAACTTAACCTGTTGCAAATGCACACACCACCACAGCAATGGACATCCTGATAATAAACACACCAGTAATGCCTATATAAGGAAGCAGCACACTTAATAACGTTGTTGTTTTGTTGGGAACTTATAAGAGACCATAAGGACCTCCTAACGAGACCACCTGCTCAACTGTTAAAACCAGTCAAATTGCATAGTGGACAGTAATACCACACTGCACACTGGAAATTGGTGCCTTATTCAACATTCTGGCATAAACACAACAATCTTAGGCTGCTTTTAAGAAAAAGTCCTAACTCAGTCTCTGAAACATAAGTAGACTCTCTGATTACATTGCTTGTCATATGTTATTAAATATGTTAATAACCGCCTTATGCCATTGTCCCCTAGATAGTAAGTAATAGTGAATGGTTGTGACAATATTCATGTATTGATACTTTGAGTTGATACTTTATTTGTACATAATCTCCAGCAAATTTATTAAAAATAACTTGAATCTTCCTTGAATTGTGTGATATGAGTAAAAAGCTGCCTAAAGTTAGCTATCATGAACAAAAACAATGATTGAGTATTAAAGAATCAAGTACAATTATGTATTTTCATGTGTGTTTTTCTGAGACATAGTTGTCATTTTCCAATGATAATGAATGAAATGAATTTCCAAGTCATAAACATATATTTGTTTTCTCTTTGAGATTGCATCAAAAACTGCAAACTTATCAGATGGTGAAGTAGGCCTACAGCTACAAATCATACAGCTTGAAGCCATCAACACTTAATAGCATCTATCAACTTTCTAATCAATGTGCTTACTGCATGTATGTTGTAATAACATGGTTATTATATGTAATAGCCCTGTTATTATATATTTAGTACTCTGTAATTAGTTCAAGGCTCTGTGAAAATAAATGGTGCCTTAACTTACAGTAGGGCATCTATTATAGAGCATCACAGAATGTAAATATACAGTCTTAATAATACACCACACAACTAGAGTATACAGTCTCAATATTATGTCACATGACCAGAGTGTACAATGTCAACCCCAAACCACATGACTGGAGTATACAAGTTCAACACTACAGCACAGTATGAAAATATACTACATACTACAGTAAAGGGCTTGGCCATTCAGTCTGCACCATCTCAACACCATACCACATGTATACGTCCTCAATACTACAGACTACGACACCACATGACTACAGTCTCAATACAATACCGCGACTACAATCTCAATACTACACATCATTGGAGTATACAGCCTCAATACTACACCAGCTAACAAGAGTATCTCAACTCTACGTTACCAGACTACAGTATACATCCTTAATACTACAGAGGATGCAGCCTCAACACTATAGTACAATACCACATGACTACATTCTCAATACTACACCACATGATTGGAGTATACAGCCTCAATACTACACCAACTAACAAGAGTATCTCAACTCTACATTACCAGACTACATTATACATCCTCAATGCTACTGAGCATGTAGCCTTGATACTACATTACAATACTGCATAACAACAATCTCAATACTACACTACAATACCACACTACAATCTCAATACCATACCACATGACTAGAATATACAACCTTACTTCTGCAATAAAGAACAAGAGTATCCCAATTCCACATTACCAGACTACAGTATACATCCTCAATACTACACTACAATCGCAATACCACACTGCATATTGCAAGTGTACTGCCTCAGTAATACATCCCAAGGCTGGAGTACACAATCCCAACACAACACCACAGAATACGAGTGTACAGTTTCAACACAATACCTCAAATGTGTTTAATTTCAAATTATCATTTAATTAGCATCAAATGAATTGCAGTTGCATTTCATGTACAATTACAAAAATCTATATGTGGACATAATCTGTGTGTGGACATGATAAAGTGCAGTTTATAGGCCAGTTTTGCAGAAAATTTCTTGTCTAGTTATATGTAGCAGCAAATAGACACAATGTGGTCTCATGGAGTACAAGCATAACACCTCCTACTATTTATTTGTATTTATTTTTTAAACAGCACCTTTGACAGGAGCTGTTTTTAAAATAAACAGATTGACTGGTCTTCTGTACGACCCAGCGCACAAAACCACACACACACACATTTTACTGCTGCAGGACTGAAGTTACACAAAAGGGTTATGACACGCACATTAAGAACAGTCATCAGTCACTCGTAATCATGACATTCAGATGGAAAACCGGCGTTCCCTACAGTGACCCGTGCTGACCTTTTGGACTGGATTTCTCACGGCACACGGCAGACCAGATACCTTCTCTCCTTCTCTGGCTCTCTCTCTGTTTCACTCCCTCTCTCACTGGTTCAGCAGTGCTCAGCAGGGGCTGTTTCTTGCTACATAGCAGCAGATGCATATGCACAGGCCTTGTCTATCCAGGAGGCATGTGCACAGCTGTAGCAGGGACGTGGTTATAGTTCAAGTGAGGAAACATAAACAATGCTTATGGCTGTGCTAAGCATGCTTCAAACAAAAACAATGTGCAAGCAAAACAACAGCTTTTTGGCCAAAACGATGCAGTGAACAGAACCCCTAATCACTGCATTGTTTGTTCTGAGACCTCCCTCTGACTCTTGACTTGTCCACATGGTTTCACAGGGTTGGCTGCATCAAGGCACGGAGCCTCTGGCGGTGCTGAAACGTGCACCAAATTCTTTTCAACTCCATGAACCCAAAGAAGGCAATCTGTTGCAGTGCTCTATTCCAGGCGTCTTAACTTAATTTCAGTCCTTTAATGTTCTGCTCGACTTTTTGGTAGAGCACATTTTGAGTCAGCATATTGTAATAAAGAAGGTGTTGAACTGAACTCAACCTGATCGAGCCATCCCTACCATTTGGCCGAGGTGTGTTAGGCTCAAAAATTGCACTGAGTCTTTTAATAGGTATGCCTTTACTGTTCTCATCCGTGGAGGAAGCAAGCAACAAGTAAATCACTCCACATATGTGGATTATTTTTTTCAGCATATTATACTTTCAGATGTTTTGGAAATAAACATGCGTTACCAAACAGTCTAATTGCTTCTTCATGCTAAAGGTGTCTTTGCTAAGCTAATGCCAATTAAAATGGACTACTTGCTTTGTTATTATTGCCCCAAATAAAAAAAATGCAAAAAAAAAAAATAGGATAAATTTTCTTTTTTCTTGCTTAGTACTGTAAGGGTTAGGGATATAGCAGATATGTAGATATTATATATAGTGTTATTACATAAATGTTTTATTAAAAAACTTTTTTATAGTTAACTTAGCAAATGAGTAATAAAAATATGTAATACAGAAAACAAAAAACACAAAGAACTGGGTGCCACTCCATGATACATTTGATTATATTATTTATTTATTCTGCTTTATACTTGAGTGAACTTGAGCTTCTATTATTTATTAAAAGAAACAAATCTGACAATCAAATTCGACATCTCACAGCTACCATAACACTGTTTAATTAGTAAATAAAGTCAGTGGACTATAAAATTATAATATTAAAATTAATTTGTCAATATTATTATATTTTTAGTTCTTTAAAATCAGTCCGAAGCATTTAACATCGGAAGCCTCTAAAAGACAAACACATTGTTAGATGCCTGAGACACAGGGTGCGTCCCATTTGTGCACTTAATACTAAGTATGTGTATGTAGTAGTATGAGTATATTGAGTATGAAGTATATGGTCCAGTTACCAATGTCAAAGTTGAGTATACAATGCACACTCAAAACCAGTTGATTTTTGAGTATGGTAATGATGGACATTATTTTCCCACAATGCTATGGCACACACAACGGGAAGAGCTTCTCACGTTCTCACAAAAAATTCTAAAAAAAAAAAGCGGCAGATGGCGATTTCAACCCAAATCTGTCACACCAGCCTGTAAAAATAAATGTATTCTACTAAATAATGTGTTTGTGTCTTGTAAAAGAAAAATTCCTCCGCCGAAGCAGCCTTCAGAGTCCAGCTTGATATGACGTAAGCTTAATTACTTCATGTTTATAGGAATCTAGTATACTAATATTTTGTGTACTAACCTGTGGAACCCATACTATTAAGATTAGTATAGAGTATATAATGTGTAGTATCAGTCTGTAATACACAACTGGTGGCCCAGCAACATAGGCGTGTCTAAGAGTGGACAGTGAGTGGACACAGTGTTTAAACACTCCAGCAGCACTGCTGTATCTGAACCACTCACCCCAGCACCACACACACTAACACACCACCACCACGTCAGTGTCACTGCAGTGCTGAGAATGATCCACCACCCACATAATACCTGCTCTGTGGTGGTCCTGTGGGGGTCCTGACCATTGAAGAACAGGCTAATACAGTATACAGAGAAACAGATGGACTACAGTCTGGAACTGTACAACTACAGAGTGTCCTATATGGTCAGTGGAGCTGATAAAAACGACTCACAAAACCCAATGTGCTTGTTTCTCATTTCACAACAAGCCACTCTGAATTACTTTGTTTAGAACTCACCAACTGATATTTACCGTCATTTTGAGAAATTGGTGGAATTGCCCTTGCCTTGCACTTGCTGGTTCAGGATTGTTGACCATCAGGTAACTCACACTGACCTCTCTGTGGCTTTGCTTTTTCTTTCTGTCTCACAGATGTGTGCGTGTTGTGTATGAGTGCTGGGATGTAAAGCCCTACATCACACTGAATTCACTGCAACACTTGAGTCGGGCATGTCCTGGCCTTTTGCTTACTTGACCGTCATGAATCATTAGGATGCTGTTAGAATACACATGGGATAACAATGTTATGACAGCATACAGTAGGAGCCATGAACTAGATGGGCCATTCACGAATGCACTGACATGACTGATTAACAGTAAAGGTCAGCAATCTGACCTCCGTGACCTCTCATCTATCAAACAGCTGAGCATATTTGCTTTTCTACATCTGGCCAGTTTTGTGTAGCAGAGCTGGTGAGAGAAAGGGGAGGACAAACCGTGAAGTACAGCATCAATAATTTATTAGTAATGCTAACAAAAAATAACCTTTTAAACCCGAACATGTAGATGTAGATGCTTGCACAATGTGTGGTGTTTGAACTTATACCACATCCTAGGTTTACAACCATGTGAGAAGTCAACGAACTTGAAATAACATCTTAATCTAGAGAAGCTGAGCTTTCCAATAACATGCCAACTGCACACGATATCACTGTGCCCAATGCCCAAAGGGTCCGCCAGAGGGGTTACACAGTATGCAACTATGGAGCAGTTGGAACTTTGTTCACTGGACTGATGGAGCTCTATCCAGAAGCTTTAGGATGAGTTGGAGTCGTGTTTGTGATCCAGGATAATTCATCCAACCTGACCTCACTAATGCTGTTGTAGCTGGATGCAGTTAAATCCAGTTAAGTCCAGGCTGTTACAGTAGTACACTAACCATCAAAAGAACAGCTGCACCCAGAAGGAGGTGTGGGGTTGCAGGTCTGTTGGGAAGGAAGATAAAGGTTACCAGGATCAATAACTGATGATGAATTTAGACTGATGTGATCAATATTTATTGAGCTACACATACAGAAGTCTGTCTCTCAGTATGGCATCAGGCCGCCACGTTTGCTAACCCAACATGCCAGACGTCTCGGCATGGAGCTGTAGAGGTTCCTAATGGTGTCCTGTGATAATCCATCCCATGCAGTTTAAATATCCTCACACAGTTCCTGCAGATGGTGCGGTAGGGGTGGAGGTGGAGTGACACCAGGCCTTCTGGACGTGTGACGCGTGACAACAAACCCTTCTTTGTGCTGACCACGGTGCCTCCACACACAGATTCATTGGTTACCTCCACTAAGACAAAAGTGGGACTCGTGACTGAAGATCCATGACAGTCTGGCACGACACCATTGCAGTCTTTGGTGACGCTGATGTGATGTTAAGGACAGTCGTTGTAACGGTCTAGTCCTGTGTAGTGCAGTCGTCTGCCAATGCCGCTGGCACTAAGAGGATGACTCATGGAGGACATCACTGCTCGCTGAATGTCCACAATTGTGACTGTTGGGTCAGTCAGGTACAGCGATAAGGCCCACCCTTGCTTACGTCACATGCATGGCTTGCTGCTAGCCGGTTGCTAGGGTGTTGCTAAAAATAGGAGGAATGAGGGAAAAATAAACAGCACATAGAGGAGTGCGGGTCAGTATGGCTATGGATTAAAGTTTGGAGATCTGTCCTGAGTTAGTACATGCAGTTTGGTGGCTGCTGGATAAAAGAAACTATAGGGTTTAGGTAAGGCCAAGAAAGAATGGGACTTTATGAAAGGAAAAAGGGATGGAGAAAAAAAGACAAACAAATGAGTGTGCTTCGGACTGACATTGAATTTGTGCTTGGGGGTCTGCAGTGAGATAGTATGTGCGAAACGGTGTCTGTCGGTTGAGCAGGCGTACTGTAGATGGGTGTGTACTTTTCCACCCCATTTATTCTCAATGCAAAAATTTTCAGAATTTAACGAAGTTTTTAGGAAAACCAATGCATTGGATCCAAAAGCATTTCACAAGCTTAATCCTTATGTCACGCACAAAAACTGGGAGCGACGCTTGCCGAGCCAGGACATGAAAAGGGTTTTAATAGAGCAGTTTGGGAGGTCACACAGCAACAAAACACTAGGCAACAGAAAACAAGGGCAACACCAGGTCACAAAATGAGAGGGCAGGCGCAGGTCGGAAACCGGAAGGTCAGGCAGACAGGCGAACATGATCCGAAGGAGAACGGAAAACCCAAAACCAGGAAGACAGAAGCAGGGTCAAGAGCTAGAGATGAAGTCAGAATCAAGCAGACATGTTTAAGGGGAAGATCCAGGTAGCGTAGTAAAGGTGAAAATCAGGTCAGGGCACAGATAGTCAGAATCAGGATTGAACCGCTCAGGATTGCAATGATAAGGTTGGCAAAGCTTCGCAAAGGTTGTGTGTGAGTGTGTGGCTTAAATACTACTGGTGACAGCTGTGGTCAATCAATACACAGGGGAGGCAGAGCGGGGAAGATTAGTGGAGCGCAGGCATGTGGGCGTGATGTCATCGGACGGTGCACTCTGGGAACTGGAGGTTGGAGGAGCGACGGGGCCAGGCAGACCAGCAGGCGTGACACCTTAATGCTTGGCAATCACTAAAAGCTGGGAATAATGGCCACAGACCTGTAAACCATATAGATTACTACAGATTATAAAACAATATAACCTACTATAAACATAATGCTTTATTGCAGAGATATTTATTCTAAATTAAAGGAATCAAAAGACATTGATCAACTGATGATAGTGGAATATATCACCAAGTTACAGTTAAAAGTCTGAAGAAATTCCCATCCAGACACTTTTTTTTAAAAGTATGAGTGTCAGGATTAGTATTGGAACACTAGCTTTGATTTTAGCCACAACATTTGCAATCAGTTTATTAGTCCTTCTTATTGATTCCTACAAACGCACTCATATTTTCTTCCCCCTCTCTCTCTTTATTTTCACGCTACCAGAAACTACAGGATGCCTTCCAGCATTGCTAACACAAGCACAGAGACAGCAAGACTCCAGAACTGTTTGTCTTTTCCTCAGGCGTCATGATCTGGTTTAGTGGGTCCTAATTAGCAGAACATTGTTTTGATGGAACAATAGCTTACTCCAGCCAGTAAGAGTAATCACATTCTATTTAGCACTTTGAACTCTGTTCATGACATCTGACAAAGCAGAATGTGTCTCATCAGTAGAGCTTAGATTCCCATTTAGCTACCCAAGGCCTTAAGGGCTTCCCTTCTTCAAGCTGAATTACGTTCACCAGAGGAGGTGCTGTAATTTAGCCCTTAGAAGTCAAGTATCATTATTGTTGACTGTTGTACAAATACATAGATACATATAAATACATGTATATTAATTCATTCATGTTCATCTTCATGCATCTCTTGGTCCAGGCTAGGGTCACGGTTGCACTAGGGAATGCAGAGAAGCCCAGACGGCCCTGTTCCCCACAACTTCCTTCACCTCATTCTGGAGAATCTAAAGCCATTCCCAGGCCAGCTTGGAGATATAATCCATCCAGCGGCTCCTGGGAAGGCTTCCAGGTGTCATCCCAGTTGGCCGTGCCAAGTACACCTCCAATGGGAGGCGACCAAGGGGCATTTGAATCAGATGCCTGAACCACCTCAACTGGCTCCATACAATGTGGAGGGTAGGGTCTCCCAGGGCGAACAAGACCCAGATTAACACAACCCCAAATCCCCTGTAATAACAGGAGACAGAAAAACAAGGACCCTGAACCGCATGGTGGCCGGGCAGAACACATAACCCTGCAGGGTTACCCGAAAAGGCAACATGGGGGCACCATATGAGCCCACCACCTGCCAGGTTCAACATAGGAGGCCGGTCCAGTGCTCCATAGGCAGTGAGGGATGCAGGGGAGGTCCTTGGTGGCTTGGAGCCCTGCAGCAGAAACTGGCACTTAAATACACTGTGCTTTTCTCACGCCGGACTAAGTCCAATCGACACACGCTGAGCTAAAATCAAGGCTGGGTTTATTTAAAAAGTTGACAGTCAGACTCAAAAACAGAATCCAAGCAAACACAGTACAGGGGATAGGTAAAGTCATTAATAACGAGGCAGGCAGAAGTCAAAACCAAATAAACAATCAGAAGGAGGCAACCAAAACAAGAGGGCAAAAGAGAAGGAACGAACCAGAGATCAAACAGAGTCTGAAACCAGAAAGTCAGAATCAGTATCACAAGGATAGACCGCTCGGTAATGCAACGGGAGTTGGCAATACTTTGCGAAGACCGAGAGGCAGACCAGGGGTATATAAGCAAACAGAGTTAATGATTAACAGGTGTATAAAATCAGAACTCAGGTGATCTGATCGAAGAAACGAGACGGGATTGGTAGGCAAGGGACACGCGACAGTGACGTCATTAGGTTGCGGATTCTGGGAGATGGAGTTCAGAAGTGTGACAGCTTTAAATTTCATTTCCATTTGATTTGGGTGTCAACACCATGGAAGCATAAAAAGTTGTATTCATTTATTTATTTGTATTGTATTTATATAGTCATATTTTTCCAAAACATCAGCAATATAGATTCAAATGTGGTATGGATCGAAATTTCTGAGTTTGAAATTCCATGAAATTTCTCTGCTTGTTTTAATAAGCTACCATTGGTTCAATATTGTGATAACCCCGACCTCTAATTACTGACAAAATGTGATTTTAAGCTAGTATGAATTTACAGTGTGTTCATTCTTTACAGTCTAACTAATAATTCTGAAATGATTTTCATCCAGTATAAATCTGTAAAGCTCATAGTTTTTACAGTTTGACATGAATCATTGCTGTGTGATTTGAATCCAGTATGAATCTGTTATGAATCTATTTATTTTTTACAACCTTACAATAAAAGTTACTTTAATTATTATTTTGAAATTATTGTAATCCAGTGTACATCAGCAACATTAATATTTTTTACAGTCTAACAGTAACTACTGTGACGTGATTTTAATACAGTATCCACATATACAGTCATATCCATAAGAAAGCTGTTTATCCTCCTGTAAAGTTGCCATTTTGGAGGATTTTAAGGTGGACTGCATAATTCCATGAGTGTATTATTCTATAGTTAGATGTCTTCACTTTTACTCTAAAGCAAAACATTAAGCTAAAAATAAAGAAAACTTTCTATCAGTAGCTGTGGCTAAAACTATTGACTGGCACTGTACCATCATTTAGTATGTATTATGTATTTCAAAGTGAATTTAATAACTGTATGGTTACACATTACCAGTGCCTAAAACAACAATGTAATTAACGGTGATGCATTCACTGTCACAAATAGATAACAGATGTGTATCTTGACAGTTACTGCATATTTCTTCTTGTGTAATTAAACATTTAATAGGGTTTTTCTGACTGTAACTGAAGGTGTGTAATTACCTATATTATGATAATTACACTGCATTTGCACAGGAAATGCCAACTCTCCTAACATTTAGCTAACACTAGTAGTAAGATTGTGTTGTGGCATTATAACCTAAAATGTCCAGCCCTATACCGTTTAGTAGTGTGACTGTATTTGCACAACATCACATATAAATCATTAAACAGTTTATCTTCATGTACTTACTACGAAAGTAAAGTTAATTGTGCAGTTCCTCTTACACAAAAGCTTCCCCGTTTTATATAAAGTGTCTCTAATAACTGTGCACTTACATTTTAATAATGCATCCAAAAAAATTTTCCTATGTGCAGACGGATTGCAGTAGTACAGCATATTTAAACACACATGTATGCCATGAATTGTTTCATTATATGGGTGATTAATACAGTCAGAAGAGTCTTGTTGGAAAAACTGCTGCCTCTACTATCTACTATCTGATTACATAAGATCACATCTGCTGTTAAAACCGTATGCAATTCCATGACTGAAAAACTGAATTCGATACACATGTATTCACATATCCTTTACTGCTGTAATGCAACTGCAATAGAGAACACATCACCAGTAGTGTACACAGTACACAGTTGTTCGAGACGTTTGAAATGAAATGCAATTTGTGCAAATTATGTAATTATGTTCATCTTACCTAGCAGATGTGTAATTACATAAAGGAATGTTACAAGATCAATGTACTCTTGTGTATATACATAAGCTATACAACTGTAATCTCTCTGTATTTCCCACATTCATTCACACAACCGGGGCATATGCAGTGAACCGGGGCATATGCAGGAATCAGGCAGTTTTGCATAAAAAGTTTTAAATTAGTTGAGGCTCAGTGCCAAAAACACAATCCGTGACAAGTGAAATCTGGTCAATATATCTAGTATTTGTCATACAGGTTTTATAAGATTACCTTTATGTATTAGCAGATAATTTAGCTTGTTTCCAGAAATAATGCTTAAAACGAGCTAAACTGTTTGCCAATATAGTGATATTGGATTACTTTTTAAGTTATTAGCCTAGAGCTATCAGTTCTAACATTAAGAGCACAGTACTCAACTGTTATGTGTGCACGCTAAAAAAAAAGGTGCTTATAAACAGCCATGTTTCTGAAAATGGCTCGGGTTAAGCCACACAGCTCTCTTCCCGAGAGACAGGAATTATATTAACATATTAACATTTTAACATCGGTATGGTGTTTCAGTGGTGGAGAGATCTCTGAGAGTTTTCCTATTCACCAGCAACTTGTTAGAAATTTCCTGTTCCACCTTAAATAGTGCAGCAGTTACATTCAAGCACCTCTTGGAACAGGAAGGTTCATACAAGGAGCTGGACAGGTAGACTGATGTGCCACCATTTACTACGGCACCATTTAAGCTGGAAAGGGAAAACTTGAAAAGGAAGCTGAGGTGTCTGAACGTAACCTAAGCATTGCACCATTTAAGGTGGAATGGGAAAATTCAAACGCTGGACAAATTCAAACTCAGACGCTGGCCAAAAAGAAGCAAACTTTAGCAGAGATTGAAAATCATGAACAGGGACGAAAAGGTTGCTCTATTTCCACTTGATAGGTGGGTAATATTAACTTAAGTCTTTCAAATAACCAATATATCAGTATCGTTTTGCCCTGCTTCCTAATGTTTACAACAGCAACTGCTTAGCATCGCAGCAGCTGTTGCAGAGATATATAGCATGATATTTGCCAGCAATAATGTTTGCTAAGGGTTTTATGGCCACAAAGGTCTAAAAACTGGTCTTCTAGCCCAGTGTTTGGGGGGCATGGAGATTTTAAAGGAGCACTGCAGGAATTCTGCTTGTTTTGCTTTTGGGTATCAACGGTCGTTTCCACCGTCCGTAACTGCACCTTAAATGCCAGCATTACGTACGGTGTCCTGAGCCTTTACAGTACGGTACGCATTACGTACGGTGTCCTGAGCCTTTACAGCACTCTGTTCNCTTTACAGTACGGTACGCATTACGTACGGTGTCCTGAGCCTTTACAGCACTCTGTTCTGAAATGACGTTAACATTTTCTGCTGTACATTGAAGAACCGCAGAATGTAGATTATTGCTTAATTGTCTTGATCATACCCGTCTTTACGCAATTCCAAAGAAAACCATGTGTCTTTGTCGATTTTCACTTTTATGTGTCATTTGAACACAGCAGTTGCCATTTACACTGTGGGAATATTTCACAATGAATGGACTGACAGAAATGGCCCAAAGCTGCTTGGAAAAAAGTCTGGTTCCATTGACTTGCATTATAATTATAGCAGGTTTTTGCCCTCTCCTGTAAAGTTGCCATTTAGGAGATAGTTGTTTTCCTTTGGACAGTGACGATATATAACAATGTATTTTACTGTATACTGTCTATATATATTTATGCCTGCATAAAAGTAAAATTTGACATGTATCAATGATATGTAATTTGATCTTGCCATCTCATTCGGGAACTCCTTGATCACCCCGACTGAGGATGCAAGAAGTCTTGGAGTGATTCTGGATGACCAGTTATCGTTCTCGGCTCATATAGTGAACCTGACTCGGTCATGCAGATTCCTCCTCTACAACATCCGGAGGATTCGACCCTTCCTCTCTCAGGAGGCCACCCAGCTGCTGGTCCAGTCTCTGGTCATCTCAAGGCTAGACTACTGCAACTCGCTCCTGGCTAGTCTTCCTCTACGGGCCATCAGGCCCCTGCAACTGATCCAGAACGCAGCAGCTCGACTCATTTTCAATCTTCCGAAGTTCACCCATGTGACTCCACTGCTGCGCTCCCTTCACTGGCTTCCTGTAGCTGCCCGCATCAGATTCAAAACTCTGACGCTCGCCTACAAAGCCAAGAACGGACCAGCCCCTCCCTACCTTATGGCAATGGTGAAGAGTCGATCTGTACCTCGAGCCCTTCGCGCTTCAAGTACAGCTAGACTCGAACCGCCATCCCTGAAGTCTCATGGAAGACAAGCGTCCAGACTCTTCTCTGTCCTGGCTCCCAGATGGTGGAATGAACTCCCACTGGGCGTTCGAACAGCAGAGTCTCTCGCGGTCTTCAAACGCAGACTAAAGACCCATCTCTTCATAATGCACTTAAGTGAGTAAGCACTAGTAGAGGTGTAAGTTGTGTATGTACTTGTGTTGTGTTGCCTTATAATGCACTTATAATGACCTTTTCTTTTTCTATAGGTGTGAGCACTGGGCTGGGGTTGCCAGGTAGTGCTCTTTTTGCTCTATATATGTGTATTGATCTATCTAGGTATCAGCACTGGCCCCCTGTTCGGGCAGTGTCTGAGCTCAGGGTGAGTTTTAGGCTCTGAACTTCCTGTACTAGCTGGAATATTATCCAATGGAACACTAAGCACGGTTGTAAGTCGCTCTGGATAAGAGCGTCTGCTAAATGCCGTAAATGTAAATGTATTATAATGGGGTTCTTGGCTTGTGGGGACCCGAGAGGCTGCCTACATTAGCCTAGTGAAAAGCACACCCCTGTAGATACAGTAGCAAAGATTTTGTTTATGCTATATACAGCTGATCCATATATCACAGTGCAGTCTATTGTACTTTTCCATATGCTTTTCTAATGGTATATATATTATATAAACCTCCATGATCCATTTCCACTGTTTGAGTTTTGCGTGTAAGTTGTATAGCAGATGTGTGTAAAGCATGCTTCTATATACGCACTCAAGCGTGGCTGTGATCGGACGAAATTGGAGCTGTTTACTCAGAGGATTTGAGTTGGATTTATGGATCTGACACGGCTTTCTGTGGGAGCGAAACGACAGCATCATGCTCCAGCCCATTTGCCTCTCAGACGCACATGAATCAGTTCTGTTTTGTAAATTGTGTCAGTCTTGGAAATAAATGTTTTCTTTTGAGCGCTGGGTAGACGTTTTCGGGGCGGGCCGTGGAAAGAGTTCGCTTGCAGCTCGTAGCTGTGAGGCCGTCGCCACCGCAATGCTTTCTGCTGCTCAGCCACGCTAGAAAGAATGACGAGCTTCAGTCAGTTATGATTTAATCACACCCACTTTCAAACTTGCCCTGTTATACGTCTTGTAACCACTAATGAGTGTACGGCTGTTTTACTGGAACATGTCTTTAATTGTTCATCCTTATTTCAATATGAAACCTGCAGAGATTCTGATTTTAATTAAATGCCTTTTTTAACTGTAAGAAGTCTACGGTTATTACAGTAGTAGTGTTTGATTCTAATATAATAGGTTTTAAATTAGCATATATATATTATAATAACATACAATAACGTTACATTATTCTGTATTATATTACTTCTTATTACATGGACTATAGGCTCACTCATGTTTAGCAGGGTAAAGATTCTCCAAAAGGGGGTGCCATTAGAACTAAAGTAGCTTTTCAGTGGTGCTCCACCATAATATGACCCCTATAACTTACCCTCCCCTTGGAACCCCTACCCCGAACACCCCAAAGACAAACCCTCACTCAAAAGACAAACCCATCCAATTAGAAACCAGCGCTTTGCATACAGAGCTTTCCTGGTCCTAGATTCCACTCAATTCCCTGTTTTCAGTCTTCCCTGGTTAGAAAAACATGATCCCTTCTTCTAATGGGCTAATCAGGAATTATCACCATCAACCGCCCGCATTAGGCATTACATCTACTTCTGTCCCACGTCTGATGTTAAGATTCACCTTCCTCCTGTATATAGTGAACTTTTAAAAGGTTTCAGCAAGACCAATGCCACCAAATCCCCTCCTTATCACCCATATGCCACTCCCTTGTCTCATGTCTACCCACTCACAGAGGAAGAGGAGCGAGGTAATTCAGGAAAGTCCACATTCAGGAAAGTCTTTGTCATAGCGTTTTGTCCACCCATCTCCCATCACCTCAGGATTTGTCGTTGTTAAAAAGAAGATGGGGGTCTTTATTCTTGTATTGTCTATAGGCCTCTGAACCACATACCCAGAAAATACGCTTATCATCTTTCTTTAATCTCCATGGCCACGGCATAATATTTGGTTGTAGTCAGAGAGGAAAATTAATGGAAAACGTAACGTAAAATTGTAACCACTAGTGGGCATTACTAATATACTGCAGTGCTGTTTGGGTTAGGTCTTTCTAACCTTTATAAACAACATATTTAGAGACGAGATGGGTCACTATGTTATTGGACAATGTTGTAGTGTATTCCCCAGATCCTCATTCACATGTCAAACACGTGTGCCAGATGAAAATGGTGTGAATTCCAGTCTTCAAATGACAATGTCCACCAATTTGTTTGCTTTTGTTCGGGTCGGACCCAAGACAAGCTCATGCTGTTAAGCATTCCTGGCTACCCTTGATTACATACTGCAGTGAATTTGTCACCAACATTACCATATCCCAGGGTTACACAATCATACTCACATTATTAGACAGATACTCTCATAGTATCGGTTGTGTTCTATTTCCTGATATACCCACCCTGTTTCAAACAATTGAGGGACTTTTTGATTTGATTTCGGAAATTTGGCATTCCGGAGGACATTTTGATTGATGAACCTCAATTAGCCTCCCAAATTTGGTCTGCCTTTTTCAAATACACAGGAAATGCAGTTACTCTCACTGTTGGGTATCATCTTATTAATTCTGCCACAATAACTAATCAAACTGTGGGCTGAGATCTCTCAGAATTATTTAATTAGCTCCCCCTTGGGCTTAACACCCTATCAGTGTGTTTTAGTTAATCAGTCTATCAATCCAGTGGTGATCCAATGACTGGATGAGGGGCAGCAATGCTACCTACCAATTACGCCTGCCTCCCACACATAAAATCTCCTTTTTTGTTTTATGTCTCCCTTTTGAAATATGTTATTTCAGGTCAGTTGGATGAAGGTCATACCAGACAAAACACCGCCCCCTCTGGTAGAGGTTGAGGACACCCCAGTCTACACTCCCCAGTCTTCCCCAGTCTGCTGGACTCAAGACGGTAAATAGGAGTTTTTCAGCATCTGGTGGAGGTGGAGGAGTATGGTCCTGAGTAGCAATGCAGGGTTCCAGTCAGTGATGTCCTGGACCCTGGTTTGCCAATTTCTAAGATCGCTACACTGACCCAATAGCTCCTCATCCCAGAGGTCACCCTCAAGGCCAAATACCCAAGAGATCCTTGTCTGTCCAGCGCTGAAGCAGTTCCAGGGTCTAGGATCAGCAGTGTATCCAGTTGTGTGGGTGGTATTTGCCATGGCTGCCTTTGTTCATTGGCCGTTCCAGACTCGCTAGCCTCACCGGAATTCTGATCTCTTTCACCTGTGGACTCCTATGAAGGCTGTTTGTTTCCACTAGCTTGTGTTTGTTTCTACTAGCATTTTTTTGCCCGTTCGCAGAGTGTACAAAGCCCTTTCCACTGCCTTTGTTTACATTAAGTATATCCTTGCTGTTTGTATCTTCATGGCTTTCCCTTTTTGGAGTTTCTGCTGTGCTTTTTCTCCATTTTTAACCTGTGTTTGTGCCTGTACCATTCTCTGGAAATCCCTTTGCCTTTGTTATCAACTCTCTCTCTCTCTCTCTCTTTTGACACTTGCCTGTTTCTTGATTATGGCTTTTAGATTGCCCTAGTAAAGTCTCATGTAATTTTATCTGCATGTGTCTGATTCTTTCACAATCATCACCGTGTGAAAGTGGAAAAATGTGTGCCCAGGAGCCTATAATTTGGAAATCCAGGCCTGGTAACAGTAGATTTTTGTGTCTACTACAAGGCATTGAATGTTTGTGAAATGACTCTTTAAAATAGCAGTGTGTTAGCAACCGACTTGCTAACACATTGCTTTTTTTAACTGGGTTCTTGAAAGCTTGGTAAAAACACATATTTCCTGTTGATTTTGTAAGGTTCTAGATCAAATGTTCTAGATCAAACAAGTTGTTAACTGAAAACCGCTGACAAACTGAACTACTGTTGTGATGTGTGTATTTGATTTGCTCATTCCGCTCAGCACTCTGTGTTAGCGTTAGCCAGGGGAACCTCTCTGCTTTGCTGGAGTTGTCTGTCAATGAGGTGTCAAACCTAAATTCTGCTCTTTCATTTCACTAACGGTGGTTTGCTGTTCCAACAGCAGCGCTGTGAGCTGCCATCACCATAGTTATGAGCCTCATGTTCTGCCATAAAAGCCTGGTAATGCTGATATTGTGTTGGGGATGTAATAATCGCTGGGGCACTGCACTGCTGGCAGCATGTCTGAGACTTGGTAAAGTGTTTGTGGTGAAAACGTCAGGCCTTACAGCCATATTCCTGTCACCCCATCACACTTTCATTTCCTCTGCCTTTAAATATGAACCTAAGGGCTACAAACCTGGCAGAACTTTATTAAAGGCATAGTTCGGCGAAAATTCCCGTTTAAGTAGTTATCTAAAAGTTAGGTCAGTCAGCAAACTCATGTTTGCTCTTGGAAGTCTGCCTCCTTTGTTTTGTATTGGGACTACAAGGCTAATGTTCACTGGCCAAAAAAATCATGCAAAGTCTTTGGAATTACATACATTTATGTTTGAAGTTGTCTTAAAACATGGCCTGGTCTTCATTTAGGTTGCAATAAAGAACAAACCTGATCTATTTAATTTAACACAGAACTCTGTACTGTTCTTGTTCATACTGAATACATCATTTAAACATTCACGGTGTAGGCGGAAAAGAAATGGGAACCTCTAGGCTATCGATTTCAGTAAGAGCTAATTGGAGTCAGGAGTTAGCATGACTGAAGTCCACGAAATAAGAAATAAGGTTATCAGAGTTACCAAAGAATCATCTGCTGATGTGAACTATGTTTTTTCAAGAAAGATCTCTCAGAAGACCTACAGTCAATAATTCTGAATTTATAAAAAGCTAGAAAGGGTTAAAGCAAAGACGATTTAGTTGTGTGTCTACTCTCCTCAAGAACACTCCAAGGGTGCAAAATGCTCAACAAAGCTCAGGTAAAGGCTCGAAGATTCAGATTCAGCTTCAAGAGTTTGTCATATGTATAAAGAAACAAGCAGTTGCACTGTCCAGTGAAATCCCTACTCTGTACCTCCCGGACTACAAGTACTAACAATCATAATATAAATACAAAGAATATAAATACTTAGTAGTTAATAAGTACTCAAGTACAACTAGAATACACAACGGGATATATATGGTCTACAAACTGCAATTATTTATACATATATACATATAGATACACACACACACACACACACACATACACAAATACGTATATATATATATATATATATATATATATATATATATATATATATATATATATATGCACATACACATACACATACACACATATATATGCAACTTTACAGGAGAGGGCAAAAACCTAATTTAATTCTAATTTAATTCTAATGTAAGTCAGTGGAACCAGACTTTCCTGTGACTTTCCTATGATTCATCATACATTTTTCAGACAATGTAAACAGCGGCTGCTGTGTCCAAGCAATGCATTAAAATGAAAAAATCAACCAAAATGGAGATACATGTGTTTCATTGGACAGCTATGTATTATATAGTTTGTATCTAATGCTAGACTGAAAGGCATAGGAGCACAACATATGTACTGGTACTGTATGCATATACTACAGTGAAAATAGCAGCCAGTTATAGATTCTAAAGTGTCCGAGTGTCTCAAGTATACATGCATCATACACATTGTGTACATAAGGCAGGGTAAAAATAATAATCCTGGGCCTTATATGACAATGGTCCCCTGACTCCTCACCTGAGTTCTGAGTTGTACCTGTCGCTCATTTTGCCCTAATCACTGGGTTTTAAATGGGCATGTTGCCTGCCGTTACTCTTGGTATTCTCCTTAGTTAGTTCCCTTAGAGTGTACCTTCTTAGTGTGTTCCTTGTATACTTTGTAGACATGACTAACCAGGGTAATGTCTGGAAGCTCTGTTTTCTTCATCTTGGGAGTCTTAAGTCCCACTTGTAAATTAAATATAATAACTTGGATCCTATTATCTTTTATTACCAGTACAAATGTAACACCAGCCCTACGCCATTTTGCATACTTTGACACATATGTAAAAAAGATCTTTATATCAAATTTATATAATCTGATCTCTATTTTCACTTGGCCTCTCAACATCAAACAAAAAGTGTGATCATGTGTTCATGATGTTTGTGATCTTAACCCAATAGAGATGCTGTGGAATGACCTCAAGAGAGCCGTTTAGATCAGACATTTGAAGAAACTGGCGAGCTTGAAGCACTTCTTTAAGGAATAATGGTGTAAATATTCCTTTTGAACATCATGCAGAGCTGATTTACAGCTAACTGGCACATTTGTGTGAGGTTATTGCTGCCAAAGGAGGTTTGACCAGTTACTAAATCTTTCTTTTCCACCAGTACTGTGAATGTTTACTTGGTGTGCACAGTAAAAACGTAAACGATTATGACTGTTTGCACACTCATCGTAAAAAGAATAGTTGCACCCAGAAGGAATCAACCCACAGGAATGAAACATTGTGAGATGTACCAATGATTCAAGTTTCACGCTTAGCCATTCATGTGGCGTAAGCCAGGACGGGCTCATTGTGTTAGTGCCAACACCCTTAGAAGATGGCTATACAGTGCAGGACTAGATACACAGACCGTTACGACAACTGCCCTTAACAGCACATCAACATTGGAGTAAATATTGATCATATCAGTCTAAATGTATCATCATTTATTGTTCCTGGTAACCTTCGGGGGCAGTCGTGGGCTGGAGGTTAGGGAACCAGACTTGTAACCGGAGGGTTACTGGTTCAATTCCCTCAACTGACAGTAACGACTGAAGTGCCCTTGAGCAAGGCACCTAACCCCCAAATGCTCCCTGGATGCAATGGATAGGGCTGCCCACTGTTCTGGGCAAGTGTGCTCACTGCCCCCTAGTGTGTGCGTATGTGAGTGTTTCACTTCATGGATGGGTTAAATGTGGAAGACAAATTCCTCTGTGTGCAAATGGAAAAAAAATGGCCCTAAACTCTACTCAGGGAATGATTGGCTTCACCTAATTAATTAACCTTTATCTTCCTTCCCAATAGCACTGTAATCCCACACTTCCTTCTGGAGGCAACTGTTCTCTTGATGATGAAAGTATGTTGTTAGCTTATACTTGTGACATAAATCACATTTTATGGCCAATTAATGCAGAAAACCAGGTAATTCCAAAGGACGTTTTTTTCTTGCCCTTGTAGCTAGCAATGCTAGTGGCAGTTAATAGCATGTTAGCATTGGCAGTTAGCATTAATAAAACTGCCTAAATCATCATAAACTTCCTTAATCTATGTCAAAACTTTACCTGATCAAAAACAGACTTGTTAACATGGTTTCTGAATTGTATGACATACTTTTACTGATCAAATTGGACTAAAATGGTCTCTAAAGGCTTCCATTGCTTAGCGATTAGCTTCATAGCTCCAGTGCAAAACTGAAGAAGCCAACATCAAACATGCGTTTTTTTGCTGAACTTTTGCTGAACTTTGCTTCCTTTAAGCAAAGTCTCTGTGTGTAGATGCCGGACCAGGTGATACTCTTCAGTCGTGCTATTAATGCAAGAGTCAGCTCCTCTTTCGCTGATGGCCGTATATTAATTTCCCCTGTCGTGTAAACTTCATAAAGCATTACAGTGGGAAATTTATACTCCCTGCTTTTCAGAAGCGACCGATGACGGATAGGTCAGGTGTTGACAAAAGCGGCGTGTGGTAAACCTGCTAAAGTTTTTCAGCATAAACACTCATGACTTTACCGCACATCGTGTTTACAACGTGGAGTCCAGAGGAAACCTGTGTTGAGTGTACAGTGCATAGCATGGTGTGTGTGTGTGTATGCACTTTCCTGGAGAGAGTGTGGTCTATGAGATAACAGGAGAGAATGTTCATGTGAGAGATTCAATTGCAGGTATATCCTATATAGAAGTTGTGCGTCAGTTTGCTCAAATAAGGAGCTCTAGCAGTTATAAGGAGCTGTGAGCAGTTTTTTTTTCCATCTGTAGAGGAAATAAAGAGGCCAGATTCATTAAATACACCACCAGATTTACTGTGACGTTAAGAGCAAATAGCTATTGTAATGGTAACATGTTTTCTCCTTCATAAACGATGATTAACAGCGTGTTTTACCACTCATGCATTGTGGGACATTGCCGTGCTTTTCATGCCGGTAGCAATTCGTAACAGGACACACAATCCAGCAAAACACAATACCCTCTCTGGCATTAATTTCCCCTGCTTATATGCCAGTAAATGAGATTTTCTACAAAGTTTCCAAACATGTTTGGTCACACGTGCAAATAATCAACAAATTGCACGTTCACGCACTCTGATTAACCAATATGTCTAAAAGACACGTTTGGCTCTTTCTGGACTGAGCATTATGACAACAAGCCTTCTAACTGCTGTTGTAGGAGTACATGGAAGAAAAGACAGCCTGCTTGAGAAGGATTTTAGATTGGCATATATAACTGGCACTGTACTTAAAACAGTCTGTACTTAAAACATCCTCTTCAGTGTTTGTTTGACTTGTAATCCAAATGAATGCAGAGTAATTTGACATGTTGTGGTTCTAATTATGTTCAGTCTAATGTTCAAATTGATTTTACTGCAAGCCGTTTAATCTTTTAATTGTATTTTCTGTGGAGTTTTATAAGGAAATTCAATTCAATTGTTTTCTGAAGAATATACTAGGTGGAGAGGTGAGCCTGAATGCTGCGGGTTCAAATCCCACAACTGACTGGGTATACCTGGTTGCGCCCTTGGGCAAACCCCGTGAGTGCCCGTGGCAATGCTGCTCTGCTGGCGATGCTCCAGATCGGGTCTGGTAAGGCAGCAAAAAGACACGACCAAAAATTATATTACCATTTTTTTTTCCACATCTTCAAATGTCAGTTGTAGAAGCTGCTTGTGTTCTCTGCTTTTCACTGTCCAAGTAATCCTAAACACATTCCAGGACATGGAGGCCTGGGCTCTGGAGTGAGTACGCCACTGGTCTGGAAATGCCAACAGGTTCGTTGTAGGATTTTCAGATGTTCTTCCTGTTTTGTCAATTTCACATCTAGACTTCCTTTCAGACCCATAGCATTGAGTTGGTGGAAGGATGGACAGAAAGGATGGTCTTTCATATCTGAAGCAAGAATGGAGCTTGCTTTATGTACTGTTTATCTGATGGTGACAGTTTTGATGGTCTACCAGGTTTGTGCTGGCTTGTTAGAAGTCCCATGTTCTCTCTATCTGATAATACATTTTTCAACTCTAGTTTTGAAAATTATCTTACTTTTATTAATGCCCTTAAAAATATCTCCAGCCAAAAAAAAAAAAGTACTTAATAACCATTTTGACTGGAACTGACCTGTAATGAAACTCATTGATAAGTAATTAGGTTTACTCATGTATACATACAGTATGCTTACATGAATAAACACCATGTGTCTTCAGAGCAGCTGGCCGAGTGTTCTATTGCTATTGGGAAGGCTTGCATATATATTTTTTGTTTTGTTTTGTTTTTTTGTTTTTTAATTACATTATAGGTATAGTTAGGTGGTACTACTTAGAACAAGGGGTGGCATGGTGGCTCAGTGTGTAGCATTGTTGTCTTACAGTATGAGGGGTACGGGTTTGATTACTGCGAGAGACATCCGGGGTCCTTTCTGTGTGGAGTTTGCATATTCTCCCTTTGCCTGCCTGGGTTTCCTCTGGGTACTCCGGTTTACTCCCACAGTTTAAAGACATGCCAAGTGAATTGGAGATGACACTAGGTGTGAGTGAGTGTGCAAGTCTTTGTGTCTGCCCTGTGCTGAACTGGCCGCCTGTCCAGGGTGTTTCCACCCTGTGACCCAGAAGGATAAGCAGCTTAAAAGATGAGTGAGTAAGAGTGTTTAGAAGTGTTTAGAACAACCCATCGCCAGAAAATGTGTCTGTATGTGTGTGTAAATGTACACGAGAGAGAGAGAGAGAGAGAGAGAGAGAGAGAGAGAGAGAGAGAGAGGGAGAGAGAGAGCGTTCTCATTAAAATTCTTATGTAGTTAAGCTGATGGCGGGAAAGTCACAAAATGTTATGAGAGTCAGTGAATCATGGTCTAATTTGATTAAAGACTATCTGATCTGAAGTTTCGACATGAACGAAGGTCCACTATTGAGGTCAGTTCTGATGTCCATTAAGAGGGCCTGCATTCCCATCTGAACAATGTTGTGTATATGTGTAATGTGTCCGATGTGTAATGCTCCATTGTAGAGAGGGTAGAATAGTTCACTGTGTATGGTGATTGTAACCAGACGTCTAATGTGTTTACTGCTTCCTGAAGGTATTTCACAGAAAGCTGTTATGGTATGAAAACACCGCCTGATGTTGTTTTGAGATAAGCTTTTGGCATATTTTTTTAAAATCCACTCAGGGACAAAGAGATACATGCAAGGTGTTGAAAGGCAAAATAGTCCCCCAGAAAAACAGCATTACATCATATATGAGGCCAAAAAAGTTGCACACTCTGATATTTTCTTGGAACATCTTTAACTGTAACTATGGGTCACATTCACCGTGGCATTGTTTTGACAACTGTCTGGACCGTCACAACATTTATTTCTATCCAGAGTTGCCTAAATGTTTGGCTAAGATCTTGTATTGATCACAGGAGAGCTGAACCACTTCTGCAGCACATCCCAATGGCTTTCAATGGGGTTTAGGTCAGCACGTTGTTGTGGCCAATTCAACGTGTGAAGATTATTTGTCATGCTCCCTCAACCGCTCTTTCACAGTTTGAGCCCAATGAATCACAGCATCGTAGTCCAGGATTATGCATGTGCCACCAGGGAAGAAAAAATCCATTGATGGGAAAACCTGGTCATTCAGTACATTCAGGTAGGTAGCTGACTTTATTACTATTATTATTATTATTATTATTATTATTATTAGTGTGCTGCTATACAATGTTGCTGAGCCTATACCTGTTCTATTGAAGCAACCTAGATCGTAGCACAGCCTCCACAGGCTTGTACAGTAGACACAATGAATGATGGATGCATTGCCTTATGCGCTTCCCTTCCTACCCTGATGTGCTTATCACTCTGGACCCATCGGATATCATTCCATTGCTCTGGTATCCAAACTTTATGCTCTCTTGCAAACATGGTCAGAGCATGTGTAGGTTTACCGGTCACTTTAACTAGTCTCTATCGGTACTGAAGACATCATGACTCCTGGTTCCAATTACCTGAACCACCTAAGAGATCAGAGTTTGCTCATTTTTTAGAATTTCACATCAAATCACTCCATTCAGTGATTTACACAGAATTATACAGAAACGTCCCTTCTACTTGTCCCTGAAGAAGTGTCCCATTTATATAATCACCTGCAAATATGATTCATGGAAGAGTAATAAAAACACTTTTCCTACAGGTCAGTTTTGCTTTGCTTTTGTGAATGCACAAGACGACAGATGGCTGATGTTTCTGCTAGGAAGCCGGCGCTCATCAAACATCTGTATTTATTAGCCTGTACATCAGTGGACGCTTTAGCCACTTAGTGTTTTTGTATCATGAAATATAGAGTATTAGATCAGATTTTTATGACTCAAAGCATTCACAAATCCTGTGGTGTGAGATTGTCAGTGACCAAACTGAATTAGTGATTCAGTCAGAAACTAATGAGGTCAGGCAGCAAACTGAACAGCTGGTGGAATACTGATAAATGTGCAGGTGCCTAACAATTGATAATACAGCATTGATAAGCCCATGTGGCTACATTTAATGCAATAGCAGGTCATGGGCAATCTACAGTGGTTTCTGGCCTTGCCCTACATGGACTGAGATTTAGATAGATAGATAGATAGATAGATAGATAGATAAATCATTTATTGATCCTGAAGGAAATTTAGCAGCCAGTAGCTGTTACACAATACAGCACAGTAATAGAATACAAAATAAAGGGTTGTACAGTATGAACAGAAGTAGATACAGACTCAACAAAAAATATTAACTACAATTAATACCATCAGCTATAGATAAATATATATCAATTATTACAATGAGGCAAGAATATATACAAAAATTCTATCTACAAATATACAAATATCACAGTAGATGACAAGAAGAAAATATGTAAAAATATGCATTAAGATACCGGAGATTTCCTGAATCTGTTCACAGTATTGTGTGTGATAGACGGTGAAGTACCTCAATTCCTCACAATCTTATATTGAGAAATGTTATTTTTGGACTTTCACAAAGTTTGTAATCCAAAATCTTTCCTTGCAAGTACTGATCCTTTGATGGTTGCTCTTTGATACCCTTTGATGATACCCATACCTGTTACCAATTTAACTGCTTATTGTGGAATGTTTCAAAACAATGTAACTTACTCCATAATAAGTTCCATAACATTCCATAAGCTTCTTACTCTTCTTTCAGCCCAATCCCGACGGTTATGAGTGTGTCGTGGACATCAAATTAGGCTGGTCATTAAAATGACATTTCTTTGCACTTTTGTCAGTTAAAGGTTCATTGCGTTTTGATTGATTCTTGCGTTTTACAAAATGTCCCAACTTTTCCAGAAATGGTCTATGTAAATACTTGGAGGAAAAAAAATACAAAGGTTTTTTCTAGAATGACTTCACTGTTCCACTTTTTACAGTTGTGTGCTTAGAGACTGTGATCAGCTGCAAGTCGTCAGTTCTAAATCTGGAGTTAACAGGAGTACTACTGCTGAGCTATCCAATGCACTTAATGCATACGTTTTTGTGCATTCCATTTCCACCACTCCCAAAACCTGTTCTGTGACTAATCGATTTACAAATGAACCAACTGTCAAAATAATTCTGGAAAACTGTAATAACTAAGTTTGAAAAAATATCCCTTCTCTACATATTTGGGAAGATA